>JAVJGG010000021.1:23583467-23615923 GCA_035590195.1 Aviceda cuculoides | reverse complement strand
CCCCGCGGGGGACCCACACTGGAGCAGGCTGTGCCTGAAGGACTGCAGCCCGGGGAAGGGACCCACGCTGGAGCAGTGAGAAATAAAAAATGAAGTAAACAGTAGCTTTCCCACAGTGCAGAGGGAAAGAGCTTGAGGCAGGCAGGCTTTTCTCATGACATTTTGTGGAGCTGCAGCCAAATAAAGACTCCATGTTTGAATTTAAAGATGGATACTTATAATGCAAGTCAAACAGAAACACTTAGTCCATGTCATTGCTTTTGGGGTGTGTTATGTTAAAAATATTCTTGGGCAGTACAACTCTAGCCATGATGTTCAGGGATGCTGTCTTGGTTTCACTTGTGGCAATCCCAGATGGCAGTTAAAATGCAAAAGCAAGTAATAGAGATTGTGGAGGAAAGGATGGCAGAAAACAGTGTTACTTTATAGACAAACATTATATAAAAATGTCATGGAAATTTAGAAACTGAAATTATTGAGGAAGGACTTAGAGTCAAATCGCTGTGTATTGTAGTGTGCATTGGTGACACTAGAAACAATCAGGCTCAAGTTAATTTAGCTTGTGTAAGTTTACCTTTAAGGGAATGCAATTTTGGCTTGGTGGGTGGGAAAATTACTGAAGAGAGACTTCTCTTTTAATAAAAGTGGTGGATAACTTTTTACAGAAGAAGCACCAGGTCATAGAAAAATACAAAAATATAGTCAATGCTACTAGTGGTGAAGTTTCTTTACTGTCATCTTCTCTCAAGATCTTTTCCTAAAGCCAACAACATTCTCTAATCTTTAAAAATTTTAAGACTAATCAAAAGAAATTTACAGAAAGTTCAACTTAAGAAACAGCATGAGCCTCCCAAAACACACACGCTTTGAAAACACACACACATTGCAATTGTTCTTTCTAACCTGTTCTGGTATAGAAATATGATGCAATCCTTTGAACTTTTTCTTTCAGTATAATTATTTATATTAAAATTTTGTTTTAATATATGCTGCAGAAGAGGTAAATGGGACTACTAGTCTATTCAAAGCATATACAAAGCATACTTCAAGTGTTTGGTTGACATTAATGTCTAAAACTACGTGAACGTTAAGAAAAGTGCACACTTTTGAATATACTTTTAAAATATGGGTTGTATGCCACATCTCAGCTTGACATTTTTTCAGACAGGTATAACAAATGCTTATTCAAGTGCAATGTTTAAATGCTATGTTTTTAATCTTCATTCTTCCCTTTTTACTGGATTGATACTATTACTTTGTGGCACAGTGCTTTAGGTGCATAAAATAAGTCATTAACTGCTGAAGGATACAATAGCAAGTATTGTTAAATTTTGTATAAGAAAGGTACCTTTTTAATTATAAATTCCTCTATTTTCATGGGGGTTTTTTGTTGCTAAAACCTTTTCTGACTTCTGACTACATTGCAGGCAAGACTGCAGGTATCTCTAAATGGAAGGTAACTTTTTTTTTTTTTTTTTGAACAAAAAACGTATGTTACAATTTAAAAGCTCTGTCCCTGAAAACAAAATGTTTAGCAGGTAAAAGTATGTTAAGCACTAAGGGAAAACTTGTTTCATAACTTTAAATTGTTTAAATAAGACATTATCTACTTCTGCAAATGTTTTTTTGTAGTATTAGGTGTACTCATAATGTCTAATCCTGTAAAACTTCCCTCAGAAAAACAGACTTTTAATGTAAGTAGGGTCTTTCTTTCAGCTTAAATGGTTTATCTAGATAGAAGAGTTTAGGTTTTGGAGGCCTGCCTCTTCATTTTACTGGTTTCTATTACAAACTCTTCATCTTTAGTAAAGCTAAGAGATCATCACATCTGGGCATGGGTCAAATCTGACAAGTTGCTTAAGTCTCCCATTTCCTACTTTGCGTACCTACTACTTGAAACCTTCTTCACAGTCTTTTTACTACATTCATTTTTATTGATCAGAGAGTAACCTGTATATTAGGTTAAAACATTGTTTAAAATAAATAAAATCCTCGAGTTTGGTGCTCTGACAATTAAAACAGGCTATTTTGTACGTGAAGAAATCCCTTCACAGATTTGCTGAGGTTAATATCAATAGCAGAAATTACCAAGGGCTCATTTTGTGTAATCATTATGTAAGTAGCTAAACTGCAGAAAAAAACAGCTCTTGGTAAATGTTCCAGTTTAATATTCCATCTCATAAATGTTTAGGCTACATGAGATAATTGTGGGGTTTTTTTTCTGTAGTACTTACTGTGGAGAGTTTAGCTGAACAACTTAATAAAAAATACTTTGTTGTTGCAGATGAGCTTTTATGAATACAAAATTCAGGAAATTCAAGATTGTGGTTCCCACAGCAACCATGACTTGTTTCTTGGCTTCTATTTAGGGTTTAGAATTACTGGGCTAAATGCTGTTCCCATTCCCCCTGACTTTTCCCATGTTGATGTGAGAGCTGAGATGAGAACTTGGCTCAGGATTTGTGGGTAACTTTTTTATCTGAATATGTTTCTATTTCCAATTTGTCCAAGATATAATTGTGTGGGAATAATTATTCCATCTTCTTCATCTTTAAAATATTTTTTCAAGACTAACAAATTTCCAGCATTCACTAAAACTTATATGGTCCAACATTGAGACATTACCCCTCATTTTACTCATGCTGGGTATATACAATAAGTATTGTCATAATTTTTTGATGGAGAATGTGCACAGAAATTAAATGTCTGGAAAAAAGTCACCCTTCTGACAGAGGATGTACAGTGACTCAGAGACTTGAATCCTAACACGCCTGCAGTGATGATGCAAGAGGAAATTTGGTCTTTGAGAGTGGGTCATAGGGAGCTTTGAGGAAGGTCCTCAGTCACGTACAGCTATCTTAGGATACTCAGTTTTTATAAAAATTTCTGTTGAGCAATTAAAACCAAATC
Source organism: Aviceda cuculoides (assembly GCA_035590195.1). Lineage (NCBI taxonomy): Eukaryota > Metazoa > Chordata > Aves > Accipitriformes > Accipitridae > Aviceda > Aviceda cuculoides. The sequence goes on along the minus strand of JAVJGG010000021.1, from coordinate 23,613,013 downwards.
CAATGAAAAGGAAAACACTTCCTTCATGATGTCAACTATCTTCTACCACCATCAGGTACATCTCTTAAAATGTGTTCTGAAGTGGTCACTGCAACACCTTAATATGCAAATTTTCAAATACTGTATCTAATGATGAGCAGCATATATATAGGGGAATCAGGCATTTTGATTGCTTGTTTAAATTTAAAACATGAGATGTTACTCTTGTCTCCAGGATGCACCTGCCTGTTTGATAACACATTTTGAATCTTGACAACTGAGTCAAGCACAAAAGCATTTCAATATTGGCTTTATATCACATTGTGTGGGGTTTTTTGTTTTTTTTTTTTAAATACGGTAAAGAATGTTGTGGGCTTTTTTGGTTTGAATGGTAATAAAAATGTTGCTGTAGGCCTTCTGCTAAAAATAGAACTCACTTCTAGTTTAAAACAAACATGATGATATTTCAAGTAAAAAACTTCTGCAGGAAAGGATAGAGTGTAAGTTACTGAAAAGTGGATACGTAAAAGGAATATTCAACTGTGGCTGTAACAATACTGTTAGTTTACCATAACCTGAAATGAGCCCACTGTTTTCTTCTGTTTTTCCTTCAGACATAGGAAAGGACAAAGACACGTACACAGATGATTCAGAACATGGAAATTACGATGCTCGTACAGATCAGTCATTGCTTATTCAAAACAAGCTTACCAGACAGAAAACAGAACCTCGGACTAAATCATCATTAAAGGTAACAGACACAAAAAATTATTAAATTGTGTCAATAGTGAGAATGTGCATAAATATTTTTAAAATATAATTTTTAAGGGATTGGATAAGTTGCAGCTTAAATGGGCATCTCATGATAAGAAATTTAGGTGGCTCCCCTATTATAGTTTGACCTACAGAATCCATGAATGGAGTTCTCTGTACCAAAAGCAAACAAAATTACATAGAATCAAGGGTTCTAATGATTCATAACGACTCATGTAAGAGGCAGTAGCCTACTTTCAAAAAATGTCTATTGCACAGAATTTAGGACATAGGATTCCCAGCATGGAGTGAATTCATGTCAGTTGAGAGGCCTCAGGAAATTATGAGAGTTTAGAAGAACTAAATTCATGTAGCAAATGATCAGTTGAGAGTGATCTGAAGTGTAGGATTGTCCTTCTAAGCAAAATCCAAAGGACAGCTAAACACATTGAATGAAAGATAAAATTCACTTATGTGTAGGAGAGTGTAGGAGTATTTTCAGGATCCTCAACTAAAGCACTGGAAAAGCTGTCTCACCAGATAAAACTGACATGTTACCTTGCTGAGTAATAACCTAATCACAGTATTCATTACAATGCATTTTCTACAGCGGTTCATACACCATAATGCCAAAGAATTATGATGGATTTTCAGTTCAAAACATATTGGCTTTTTGGTTTTTTTGGTTGGTTGGTTGGTTTTTTTGTTCTTGCTGGGACACCCTTAATTGTCCTTTCCATTAAGCATAATTGCTTGGAATTATATGACAAATGACCTAACCTCAAGAAGTTCTGAATACTTTTCTTCTTCAAGCATTGGAAGTAGTGTATTCTGCAGCACAACTTTTTTACCAGCGATTCTCTTTTGGTATATAAAGGCATGAATAATCCCATGCTACAAATCCAGAAATGCTTTAAATAGCTTTAAGGTTCTGTGCTTTACATACAGTATACTCTTCAGTAGGCCTTTATACAGTTCTCTCATCCATTTTGCCTGTGGCAGTTTGGGATTTTAGCCTTGAACGCATGTTTCACGAGAGTCGTGTAAGTGTTGTAAAGCTTGTTTTCTCAGTCATGCTGATCTTCATTACTACAGGGTTCTGGAACATAGGTAGCAGGTTGATGTGATCTCTAAGACTTCATTTCATGGGAGGCTTTTAGAAAAGAACTTTTATAATAATAGCTATCTAATAATTTTAGATAGGTTTACAGGTAATCATATTTACAGATTGGAAATCTGTGACGTGAAAATGAAACTTTGGTAATGACAGAGAAGGGTTATATTTTAATCTAAACCATTGCAGTGAGAACTTTTTGTGTTCACAGATGTTTTGTCTGTTTCTGCAAGGCTAGCTGAATTAAGACAGAAATAATGGATGTTCTTGTTTGATTTTGTTGATTAGGTAGTTAAATGTGGCCTAAAAGACAGGAAAAATAATGCAGAATTTGCAGAATATAGACTATGTTATAGAGCATTATATTTTTAATATTTTAAAATATTTTTAATAACGGGTAAGACTGCTACCAAAAAAATCTGGTAACAGATTATCTAGTAACAGGCATTTCATTGTGCTAAAGCAAAATATTTTTTGTATTTTCATGTAAAATATAAAATGACCAATGGCTGTGTTTTCTCCAAGGCCTGCGTTCAGGACTGATGTAAAGTTTATAGGCAGCCAGTATGCTAACTTTTTTTCAAAGTTTAAAGAGGAGCCTTGTATTTGTATTAAATTTAAACAAAAATGCACTTTTAATGTCTCAATCTTCTTATGTCCTGACTTACTGAACAAAGTGCTTCAGAGCTGAAAAACAGTCTTCTGAAGCCACATCTGGCTTTTAGCCTTGGCAACTCCTTTTATCACAGCAATTACTTTGGAAACTTCCTTCTGCTTTTATAGTGCTCTTGCAAATGAGGCAACCAAGCAGGATTCTCCTGTTTACTGTTCGCCTGCCTCCGCAGGAAGAAGGCAGAGGGGATTTACATTAGTCTTATATTAGAAAAGAAAGTTACTATTTTGCTTTTGGATTATTGTACAAGTCTTTGTGGCAATTAGTAGAAGATGCCCAAGGGAAACTTCTTCCCAAAACAGATATAAAACTAGCAAAAGGAGGCTTCTAATTCTTTTTGAGACTTGTTGAAAGCACAGAAGACTGCTGTACAGCTTTACAGCTGGTAAGTACTCTCATATATTTAGAAGAGAAACTGATCTATCATGATAAAGAAAGTCTCTTCAGTCTGACCAGACAATGAAAGTGAGAAACACTGCATTGGCAAAGCATACAAGGATAAAAGCGTATTCTTCTCCTCTGCTTGTTAATGATTCTAATTTAGGCTTGGTTTGGAAGGGTTGTTCTATGCCTGAGAGATTAAGGGAAAAATTGCTAAAAAAATTATTTGCAGTTAATTCTTGGTACTATTATCTGTCTCAATGACGAGCTACTTGAATACTTCAGCAATAATGAACTTGTCTTGCTGACATGATGAAAGCCAATACACCTTTTTTTCAGGAATTTTTTAGCGTTTCAGATCACATACATGATGCATCACTTTCCATAAATCTGGTTTGTATCGCTGCAGTTTTAAAGAGTTAGAAATATCAGATATCTTTGATATAGCATCTGGATGCCAACATTCGTCTTGATAGTCATCTGCTTTTCTCATTTCCTTGATTATGATTTATAACTCATCATCTCCTTTAGTGTAGGCTGGTATCGTTTCAGAATCCACAGATTTCATACTGAAACATCGTGAATCGTTCAGACCCATTAAAAAGCTGTCTTCATTACCCAGCTCTGCCATCTTTTCATTACCAACTGCTGTTGAGATTGTGTAGAAAGTATGACTTCACGTATGTGATTCTGCCAAGGGATCTCATGCAGAGGAATGACGCCAACACGTGGCTGCTGAGCAAAGTATTCAATGAGTAGTATCTGCTATTGCAAGGGAAACATAGGAAACGAGAAGGTCCCTGCCTGGAAGGTTGGTATTTGACATGTCCTAGTTTCACTAAGAAAGGAAAGCAGGCTTAAACAGGCTTTATCACTTGACTGGAAGACGACATTTGTCCAGAGAAGCATTGAAGTCAGTAGCAGTGAATTCTTTTCTGTACTGATTACTGTCATGTGTACAGTGGCAAGATACAAATATTTGAGAAATTACTCTTCCATTTAATTTCATTCAGTACATGACTGTTGCTCTTTTTGATCTGATGAATTTTTTATCTAGGTAGTCTATTATGTCATCTGGCAAGGTAAAGAAAGGATTTTTAGAACAAAGTTCAGATATTATCACTATGGGTTCAGGAACTATAAGGAAATACTGCCTATGTAGTAGCCTAGTTTACTGCTTTTTTTCTGGTGTCCACTGATATCTGCTATAATACTGCATGTCCAGACTAGCTTTGTGTTGGATAGGGTCTGAAATTACTTCTCTTTCAGTCTCCAGAAATGTTACATAATTTCAAAAGAATTTTAAAGAAGATCTTAAATAAGCAATTGGCCAAAACATATGGAGAACTGTATCTAAGTAGCTGGACATGTTGCTGAAAATTCTTTATAATTTGAACAAAACTCAGTATGTTCAATGTAGATTATTACAGTGATTAATCTACCCATGAAAACCTGAAATATATTGTTTAGGCATTTTATTGGATTCTTTGTGATTTTGAACATATCTATTCCTCTCTCTCCTGCAAAACAAATATTTCACTGTCGTGGTTTAATTTACAGAAATTACAGAATTTCATGGTGGTTTTGAAAAATGGAATAAATTAAATGTAATATCTGCAGAATAAAAACATTCTTCAATCTTAATATTTCATTTTCCACCCTTTTGCAGGAATTATTTTCTGTTCTCATTTTTCCTGTTTAAGTCCATGACTTTCAGAGCTGCACAGATTTGTGCTATATGTTCTAATCCTGTCAATTTATCACTAATTTCACATACAGTATTTCACTCATAATCCTGCTCCTCTTTTCAGTGGAAGCCAGGCATGTGTGTTGAAAGAGAAGGTTTAGCAATAAAAATGTTTTAGGGTATAAATAAGAACAAGATGTTGTCAGCTGACAGCAATGTACTGGAAAGGAGAATAGCAAAGGGAGCCTGATAGATAAGGAGTACTCCACAAATGCAGTCTAATAACATAGAAGTAAATAAAGTTTAAAAAGAATGATAAGAGATAAAATCATTATCCCAGAATAGAATGACATGGTAAAGTGCAACAAAAGTTAACTTCATGTTTATGCTTCTAGTGCATGGCTCTCATCTGCTGTGAGGTTTTGTTTAAAAAGGAAAAAATGTTCAGGAAATGCAGGGAAAGTAGTAAGTACTTTTATCATAAAGATGAAAGCTTAAAAAAATAAACATGTAAAGAAAAATTTTCAGTGGTCATGTCAGTATGCTTCTTATTAAGGCCTCCCTATTAGACTTAAAGAGCAAATAGAATTGGTTAAGTATTAAAAATTGGAAGCTTCCTCCTGCCTCCAGATGTCCTTCATTTCTGTTTCCTCGTACAGTAACACTGAACAGACTTTCTTTCAAACTTTTGCGTAAGATCACCTAAACCTACTCCTTTCCTGAAGCAATATGTATTTTTCACATTATATACAAATGTATTTTTCATGCTTACTCTGTGAGTCTGAACAGAATGAAAATGGAAAAAAATGTTCTCTGTGAAGAAGCTAAAATAATTACTAATTCTATAGTTTCCTCCTAAAAAATTAAACTGCAGTTTTATTAGGAAGGTCAGATATTTCTGGAAGTCATCTTTTCTGTTCAGAAAACAGCTAGGTTCTCCACAGTACTGTGTAGTGTACCCAGAAATACATTAGCATGGGTAATTATGGCAGCCTGTCATGTTAACCAGGCTGTGTTGTCTTTGATGCCCAAGATAGTTTGGATATCTTTGCATATGCAAATATGCATATGCATCTTTCCTACATTATTATGCTCATGGTTATTTGCAAAAGAAAAAAAACCCCAAACAGTATACACTTAAAGTCAATCAATCTATATTTTTGGAATTAAGTAATTGAAAGGATTAATATAATAAATCTATTTCTGACTTACCCATTCCAAAACCCTTCGAATACAAAAAGATGATTGCTAACTTAGTCATGTGCTTAGATAATTTCCCATAAGGCACACCTTAGAGTATTCTTAATCAGAGTATGATTTTTAAAATGTAAAAAATTAGTCCAGTACTATATTTTAAAGGCTTTTAAAGTATTTTCATAGCTAATTCCATGTAACTTAAAAAGTCCGTAACCCGGTTGGTGTCCCATGTTTGACTTTTAAACATCCTGAAACAAAGCAAGCATTAATTAGGAATCTCACTGTTCATGGAAATAATCCCATTGTAGTTAGCATCAGAAATGTATTTATTTCCAGAAAATACTTAAAGGTAAGAGTCATAAGCTCTGAATGTAGACACTAAGCACTGAAATGCTGGTGTCCTTCAGTGTGAATATTACTGAAAATGTTAATGCAAAGTTCATGGTAACAGTATTGGGGAGAGTTAATAATTAAAATAAATAAGGTGGCTTTCACAAATCAGCCAGTTAATTGCTCTACTTCATAGCATCTTAAGAAGTTCCAATATAATTTATTACTGTTCCTAGAAGAAAGTTTTCTTTTATGAGAAATAACCAATCATTCTACGCAGCGTTAGAACAGGAAAGCTATTTGTGTAGATTTTTCAGTTTTAGGTAGTGACAATGCCCAAGAATTTCACACATCAGACTTTACCGCTGTCAAAATTCCTGCCCTAGTTCCTCAAATAATTTCCATGGTTACTTCTGTCTTATTCATGGTATAATAGCCCTGAACTCATCCATTATTATCTCTAAGACATCTCTTAAAAGCCAGGACATCAAGAGATACAGAAAACTGCTTTTCCTTGCCCCACCTCTGATAACCAGTGTGTTTTGCACTGTAAGCTTTGTTCTCCCCCTCTTACTCCTCCATTCCAAGCTGATTTTCCTTGCTAGTGTACAAAGTGATTTTTTCATAAATATATATATGTATATATTTGTGATGTTCCATACAGTCCTGTCTGGGCTGTAAGACTCCATGCCAGTAAACTTTACAGTGGTGTTTACAAAAGTTTTATGAGTCAGCAGTAGGTCAGTGAACATGTTGTTGTTTCCATGAGGAAGCAAATACATTTCAAAGTCTGTTTACTTGTCTTTCATTCATCCTACAATGTTTTCTGGTTCTACAACTTTTCCCTACATCTTTGTCTGTAAAAAATGCTACTGGTGAGGCGGTGCTATTATGGGAGTGGTGATGCTGGAACTCAGTGCTTGGATTCAGTGCTTCCATTTCCAGCAGTAGCATCACTTTTTCTACTGGTGTATTCTTCCCTTTTCTTCTCTTGTAGTTGAACTGGGGAAAAAAAACCAAGACATTTGAGTAAGTCTCTCTGGTATGTTGCTTCATTATTGGTAAGAGTTTATCAAAATGATTTTTCTCTAGCACATTTAGCTGTCAGAATTCACAAGGCGTCTTAGGGAGGAAATGAATTTTGTTCTAAACATCATCACCATGAAATAAAAAGATTTGGAGGAGAGAAATTTAGCAAACTTGGGGTGCAAATTGTAAAGAAGAACCCTGAGGCCCAGCTGTGGGCATCTGTCAGTCTTTTGGATCCCAGATACTAGTCTGTTCGTATATTTACTTTCCTTTACATAGTTCTACAAATCTAAATCCAAATTACACCACCCACACAGAGCAAAGTTGAACTACATTCTGTCTACTGTAGAGGCAAAATAAACATATCGTGCTGTGAGGGCTTAATTCTTGTGTACTGTTTCGGTCGGCACTTATGTAAGTGAATGCTCCTGTTGTTGATTATGGCTGAGAATTGATGTTCTCTATATGTTCATGTAAATGTGAAACTTCCTCATGTTCTTTTTGTTAAGGAAATGACAGTCCTTGAAGTTAGAAATTGAAACACAGACTCTTCACTGCCTGAGCTACAGCCCAATGTAGAAGTTGTCTCTCCCTGTGTGGGTACCTTGGGTTGGAATAACCTGCTGCAGGCTGAGTCCCGGGCGCTGTGTGCGTGCTGCCGGGCTGGCACTCGTGTTGTGCTTTTATTGAGGTTTTAACTACTCATTGTGAGGGTAGCGGATGAAACTATTTTTTCGATGTGTTCTAAAGCGGTGTACAAAGTGCATCAGCAGCAAACTACTAACGGATGATGGTAAAAGAAATAGTTGTCAGCCTCTGTGTTTACGTGTACATATGTATAAAATAAGTAGTAATCATGCTCATTTTCATTGTCATTGCTTGCAAATTTCAGGGAGCTGTGAAGCAAATCATAAAATATAACTACTAAAGGTCTTGTACCCTGCTTTTCATTTGGCGTTTATATGTTAGGTAATGGTAATGAAAATCTTACACATGAAACGAACAGGTTAGACAATTTCTTTGATGTCAAACTTGGTTTACTGGATGTTGATAGTAAGTTAGAATAAATTGATTTATTAAAATAAACACATGTAGAATCTAATAGTGCAGCTTTTCCTAGGCTAAATTCACACTGAAGTACTTTGAATTTTTTCCTTTTAACTATTCCAGGCTGAGTCAATAATAGCATGTATTTAAGTAGACATCCACTTGATAAATCAAATAGGTTGAAGTAAAGCTTCACAAGCTGGCATCTCAGTTGTCTGTACTATTTCATTGTATAAACCAATGCCAACGTGATTTAAGAGTCCTCAAATGGCTTTTTAATTAATGCCCTAGAATAATTAACACAATACAGACTGCTAAAAGCTATTTCCAAAAATTGGTCAGTGGTCAGATGAGTAGTGATTGAAGTTGCAAGCTTAAGATGAGAAAGTGGAACTCCACGGAAGGGGTGGTCCCTTTGTACTGTCAAGGCGAATGTTACAAGAGGTTAGCTTTTTGACTTGGGTTGAATGCTATGAAGTGTGGTTGAATATTAAAATCTGACTTTCGTCTACAAAATAGTCCATATTTTATATTATTAATATAATAAAAATACTGGAATATACTATTGCAATATATAGCATATGCATAATAACGTGTTAATATATGTATCATTAACATATTAATACTTCCTCTACATTAATATTTTCTATTAATGGGTCATGTCTGACTGTAGGTAATTGTGAAGTTTAGTAAGAAAGTGTTACGAGAGGAGGACTGTACATGTTTGGCCAAAAAAGAATAGGGATTGCTTTAAAAACCAGTAATTCTTCATTTATAGAGTGTACATTAGAGGTACAGTTAATTTTGAGGGGATATTTGAGTCAAAGAGTTTCGGTAATTGCAATATAGTATTGGTAAGGTCCTACAAAGCTTAAGAAACCACACATATTCGTTTGTAGAATTATAGCCATGAAGCATCAAATAAAGCTGACTTGACCTGAACTGAAAACAAAGAGCAGGTGGCTCTCCAAATGAGCTGTGGAAATCCTTGTCAAAGGTGTTGGGGATTCTAAAAGGTTACAGGGATTTTGGGCAGCTGGACAAAGTTATGGAAGAGGAATTCCATGGAAAGTTATCAAATACATAGAAACCTGAGCTGAAATTGGCTGAACACTGGGATGGTGGTAGAGGGGAATATTACAGGCATTTCCTAGTACATGCTCTCTCCTAGGCAGCTTTCTTTTTGTAGCTTTTCTGTAGAAGCAAATTAGAGAGAACCTTTCACAGTGGTTTGAATATACTTGAGGTTTTGCCATTGCACAACTTAAGTTGCAAATATTTGGACAAGTCACTGGGAACTTGCTTATTGATTTCAAAAGCCGCAGGGTTAGGCCCAGCCTCAGGTAATATTTTACTCTGATGCAAACCAGTGTGTTACAATTCTGCATTATAAGCAAGTTTACTGTTGAGTGAGGAAGCACTTCACAGCCTCAGTACACAAATAGATAAGATTTAAAGTTCTTGTATTTAAAGGCTTGCAAAGAACAAGGTGAGGTTAAAAAACTGAGTTTGCAAGCTGAACTGTACAGCAGTACTCTAAAAGGAATTTTTCAAATCAAACTTAAATAAGTTTTCATGTGTGTAAATGTAGGAAAGCTGATTAGGTGGATACTGTTTCAGAAAATTGGAAAACTAAGAGGATAGAGAGGATGAAGAGGATTAGAAAAACATTCATCAGTCCTTTTTATACACATTTTTCAGGTGAAACAGAAAATCTTAAAAAGAATAGAGGAGAGTAAGGGCTTTGCACAAAATATTTCTTCTGATGCTTTTCTCCTCTCTTGTGTCGAGAAAAAGGTGAAAGAATGAATCAGAGATTTATTGGTCCAAAACAACAGATAAATAATAAATGTGCTTTGCCTGGATGCCCATTGTACTAACAGACTGATTCACTGTGCTGGGTGTAGATAATGGCCAATATACCTTGACTCATACGTTTAATTAAAATTATTGCTCCCTGTTCCCTGTACACATTATGGAGCTCCTTCAGATCAATGGGGAAAAACCACCTAAATCACCAGATAAATTCTTTTACTGTTACAGGTATTCCTGCTAATATAGGTGGACAGTATTGCTTGAGAATTGCAGTGAAGTGAAACTAGCCACGCCATTAGCATTAAAGTGAATCAGTCCTGAAATCAATCCAGTATAGGTCAGGTTCACTGCACAATTGTGGTTCAGGTGGCTTGACTATTGCACATCTCCGCCTGTGGTGGTAGTACTCGGAAAGTGGTCTGAGATGAGCAGATGGAAAATTTCTTTCTACTATCAGCGCAGCTCATTATTTATTGAACATGGCCCCCAAAGAATTCTTTGTGATGCAGATGAATCTGAGGGCATATTTGCTTCCTGTTAATCCGAGAGAGAAAACATGTTTTTCCAAGACTGAAGAAAATCCCATGGTTTAGAAACGAGGAGAGAAAGGCTAGAAATAATAATTCAAAGAAAGGTAGAATTATTACAGAAAGGTAGATCCAATTTGTAGAATGTCTGTACAGAAATCGCATCAGCAGAAATTGTATAAGAGAAGTTCCAGATCTCCTTTTTGGGGGAATTATGGCCAGGCTTTTTGTATTTGATTTTGCCTGCTTCACGTACCAAAAAAGCAGCTCTAGTCTGCTTTTGTGAAATACTTGTGCTGGATTTCTTCATTGTTGAAGAGCGGATTCATTGCTTGTGTCTTGAACCTGAAAAAATTTGGGGTATTCAAAAACTTGCATATGCAAACATGCGCTTTCAAATTTTTAGTCTACTACCTCACCTTCAAACCTCTGCATCTTGTATCTTTAGATCATTACATCTATGGCATTTAGCAAAAGAATAAAAATCAATGGTTTTATTACTATCCCCATTCAGAATTCTTAGAAGGGGTGACAGACCCTATATTCAGTGCACTAATAATCTTGGTTAACGATCTTGAGTACCTTAATTTGGACTTCAGATACTATTTATCTGAATACCTTGAGATAAGTAGAAATAGAAGAATGTATAAAAAATAAATTATTAGAGTACAGGGTATGCTAGTCTTCAACAAAAGTTTGATACATGATTTTCTTTATTTTTTCTGTTATATTTAACTTAATTTCTTATGGGAATAAAAAAGGAAAATCTGAAGTTAAAAGCCAAACAAAAGGAAAGGATATTTCCTGTTCTCAGCAAACTTCCAAAGTAATTTAGGATTGGAAAATTATTCTTCCTATGTCTGTCTAATGCTCCTAATTATTTTCCAGCTTTCATATTGTTTCTCTTGGTTACATCAGACATCTTGTTTTCTCTGCCTTTGTTCCTTTCTCTAGATTTAGTAGTTTGGGTTTGTTTGCATTTTTTTAGTTTTTAGAATGTTTTGCACGTAGGAGATCTGTATAGTTGACTCTAGATATATTCTTAAATTCAGGTTAATCATATTCTATGATGTATTAGCTACTTTAGTTCATGTTACGTTTTCTGTGATTTGGCCTGTTTCTTGACCCATCTTAAATTAGCATTTCCCCTCCGTTAGGCTAAGGGCAGGTATTGAGAGGTTTCTGAATTCAACATTATCCGTTATTTTGTGATGGGGGAAAGGCACCAGTTGCCTGGGTGTTTACGAGGAGGCAAGCGTGGCAGTGATCAACCAGCACTCGTACACCAAAAGCCCCAGTACCTGATCTCTGCGCTGTGCCCAGGAGCCCTGAGTTACACATCTCACAGCAAGTTGCACATGAAGCAAATAGAAAATTCTGAAAATGACGAATGCCAATTCAAAGAAGAAAGAAAAGGCTACCACCTTTTTTTTGCTTAGAAATGAAGACCTTTACCCAGGTAGTAGAAGACTCAGGTTAGTTTTGGCTTAGCCTGGAGGGATTTGAATTCCTCTCCTGTGTTCCAAAGACTGAAATTGCTTCCACATCTGGATAGTTGCATCTGAAGCAGAGTATGAATGCGACAGCATAACTCTAGCCAAGTGGGACGCGGTTGAGATTTCCAACACCCATTTTGTATTTACAGACTTGTTCCTAAAATGCGTAAGCAGCTGTGTACCTTGGAGCAGGTAATTGAATGCTTTTATGGTTAGTTTCGGAAAGTGTCAGCTGGAAAAGACAGACAATTGATGCCATCACCAGCTGCTGAGGGGTAAAATTGTGCTCTAAATTGAAGCTTAATGTACTTAAGTAGTGTACTCAGATGTGTGATGGTGCACTCCTTTGTAACACTAGGTGGTCCAAGAATGACTGTTCCTTGGGTTTTGCTTTGGGAGTTAAAAAAGCAGAGAAAGAGGAAGAATCTTGTAAGAAAACTTCAGGTGTTGCAGACTGAGGAGTTCTCCGAAACACTAAATATGTAGGAAGTTGGCAGTGAGATATGTGGGAGTAAGAAAAGCCTTTCACGTAGAAGCAAGCGAGCTGGTATCCAGTATTTATACTGCTGATATCATGCACTAACACTTGGTTCTATTTATCAATAGTGTAACTGTTGGATATAATTCTCAGTATTACAAATTTCATATCAAATAATCCAAATAGGATGAATTTTTAAGACTAGCATCCTATTGACTAAAAGATGCAGCATTCATAGACTTCTGGTCCCATATATATGGGTGTAATGCATCTTACTCCAAACTAACATACTTGTTCTGGACAGTTTGTGTTAAAATGAGTGCTGCATTCTCCAGGTTATGATAGTTTCTCAGTTTACCTTTTCAGATTTCCAAGTCTTCATAGTCTGACACCAGTTGATACAGTCACTGTCTATTCTGAATCATGCAAAACACAGAATGCAAAAATAGCTTGCAGCAGCAGCGTGTAAAGCCAACTTTTCCATATCAAGGTCAGAGAATCCCTTGTGTTTGCAAGCATAGTGGGCAGGAACTAGACAAGATTTAAACATTGCTAACGTGGCATTGAAAAAGCACTTCAGATGGAATATCCAGGAAAACATTCCAGTCAATAGTGTATCTTTTTAAATTTTTTAGATTTATTTCTCTTTTGGAGAAAATACAAATATGTTTGTTCTATAATATTTGCCCAGGTACAAAGCTGGGAAACTTGGTTTAATTTACTTGCCTTTAATTTTTTTTTTAACTCCTGCTGGAAAGTAGGGATTAACAGAAGTTCATATCAGTACATACCACACAGTAATCTTAAGGTTTTGCACAGCTGAAAGAAATAGCTAGAATATGGTTTTGTGGAGCTATTTTCTTTTCTTTTCTTTTGTTCTAATTAATTTGAGATCCTGAGCAACTGACGCAAATGAACTGCCTGTTCCTGTGACTTCTTTGCATATTCATCCTGCAGATACGTGGACATTTCAATGCTCTAGGAAATTCTGTGTTACATGCAGCTCGTGATGGGGGCTCTTCATCTCTATGGATGCCATATTTAGTGTATTTTCATTTTATCTTTTCTAGACTGATGCCATGGCATCATCAGGACTCTTCTTCAAAGACGGCAAAAAACGCATTGATTACATCTTGGTCTACAAAAAGTCAAGTCCTCAGGTAGAAAAAAGAAGCACTTTTGAGAAGAATTTGAGAGCAGAAGGGTTAATGTTAGAACGAGAGGTGAGTCTTATAGCTTACGTGGCATAAAAAAACCTTTATAATACTATCATACTTTACTGAATCTATAAAAGATTCCTGACACTCTTACAAGCCTTTTCAGTCAGGGTGTTCCCACCATTTGTTCAATATTATTAAATTAATAATAACAATTGTTTCATAATGTGTGTTTAACATTTTTGGGGGATGGATGCTTGTACACATGCACACACGTACCCTCCACACAGGTGTAGTGCAGCATAGATGGAAAACTTCCAGTTCCTTATGCTTGCAGACCAGAAGAAGCTTCAGTAACTCTTGTGGTTGCTTTAATACATAACCTCTATGCCTTTCAGCAGAATGCAAGAATGCATGATAATAAATGTCTCTCTGTTTTTCAAGGGGTTAAAAGTGCTAGTGTCAAGTTAATCCATCCCTAGTAATGACAGTATTAATATAAAAATGAAGGAAAACAGGGCCAGGAAAACAGCCATGGATTTTTGCATTTTTGTGAATTACTTACAAAACAGGCATATGTTTAGTTTATCCTGAAGTAAACTCCTATACTTCATGTGTCTTTCATCTTGATTTATACTCTTCAACTCAGTAGAATCACCTTACATGTTCTGTGATTAAGGAATGAGCTTTTAACTGTTTTGAATTCCTTGCAAGTTCTAGCTGACAATGTAGCATGTTGAATATTCATAAATAAATAACTAACCTGACAGTGTATTAAAATTTGGGTTTAAGGCTTTTAAAAATTGTTACAGTCCAGTAGGAAAAATATCTAGTTTTGTTCTGATTTCAGTAAATATCCCATCTCAGCTGGTGTCAATTCAGAAGTATTGGCACTTCAGGAAAAAAAATGTTTTTATAAGTTCATAGTTCTAGATATCAAGTGTTTTAAGTTGTCTTCCAGTAGTATTTTTTTATTCACATCTTTTGAGAAAAATAAAATCCTAGAAGTAGTAGTATTGAACTATGATATGACTTTATGGAACTGGCAGGTAGAATTGTGAACATTTTAAATTTTATTAACCTTTCAACTAAATTTTCTTGTACCTTTACTTACCAAACCTTTCATTACTCAAGTGTTTTAGAGGCTTTAATCAGACTCAACTCTATCAAAATATTTACTTATAAAAACTCAAGCAAATACATCTGGGAGGAAGGTGTGAAACTGAAGTGTTCATAAGAAAAGATAAATATAGGAACCCGTAATGCTGAAACTCCTGTTTTATGTACAAATAAATTACTGATGAAAAACATTTGTGTAGAGTATTCCTTGTAATTTTACAAAAAATCTCAATTCGTGCAGAGATCGCATTTATTTAACCATTCCCTGGAGTTAACATTTTGGCAGTGGGACCTGCAGCCTTCTCTCAGCTGTTCGTATGTCTCTAGCAGCTGAGCACTCTTCTCCTTAAATTGGAGACACACAGAATGGTCTTCAAACTGCTCATCTAAGATGACTTTGAGGGGAATTAAAATTAATTCATTTATTCCATCTCAAAAAATGCCACATAAAGCCTTTCTTTACTTCTGCTGTGTTTATGAGCAAAGATCTGTCCTATAGATTTCCTTTTGACAGTTACTAGTTTACTCATATTACAGGGTTTGGGAGAAAAAAAAATTATTCATTTTCCTTTGTCTAGCTGAAAGCACTTAGAGCGGTTTCAGATTTGCGTGGCTACTTCAGGCCTAAAAGCAGAATTTGACCCTGAAGAATGATTTTAGAAAGGTGAATGGCATAGAGATTTGAATTATTAATATGTATTTGTTTGTTACCACTCTTTACAGCCAGCTGTTACAAACAGTGATATCATGTTTGTTAAAATTCACTGTCCATGGGAGACATTGTGCAAATACGCAGAAAGAATGAACATCAGGATGCCTTTCAGGTATTGTGGAAACTATTTTAAGAAACTTGTAATTTAGTGCTTAGTATTAAAAGTTCATTACTTACCTAAAGGCTAAAATGCAGTCTTTGCTGCATCGTGGCCAGGCATGCTTATATTTAATTTAGTGAGGTGATAGGGAGAGAGGAGAGGAGAAAAAAATATTAGTCATTGTTCTTGTCACATTTACCTGTGGTACTTATTTTCAAACTTACCTTCCAAGTCAAATGGAGCATATGTCTTTAGAAAATACTGTTAGCATTTCACATGTTGTTTTGGATGTCCTTGGCAGAGTTTCAGATATTCTCCATCTGAGCTCAAGTATTCTCCATGATTTAGGGTATTTCTGAAGTCTTACCCAAAGGCAAGTGAATGACAGAAACAGCTAGTGTCTTCTGTGTCTCCAATATAACACATATCGTCATACTTTGAATAAAATGAGATACCTTTATTTCTTGGTCCTCTAGCTTTCCTTTGGCAGAATAATGAACTGAACTGAGTTCCTTGTCTATATGTTAAACAAATTCTGTGATATGTTTTTGCAATACATATGTTACTTACTTGTAGGACAACTTAATATCTCCTGCGATAATACAGCAGTTTTTAAAGGAGAAAATGTCCCTTTTCAAATCAATTAATAAAGTTCTTCCAGAGAGAGAAGAGCATGCAGTGTGCTATAAACCTCATCAGGAGTTAAAGTGGTAACTAGATGCCAAAGCTGTGTGACTCACGGAAAATACCCTTACAGCACTCCTTTCTCACTTGAATTACCAAGTACTCTGTCTTTCATGTCCCTCCTGATTTCAGCTATCGCAGTGTGTCTCTCTTGCATTGGTCCTAAGCCAGAAACAGCCATCGTGAAGCATCTTTTGCTCAAAACTTGCTTCAAATACCCACTTCTATACTGAGTTTCCACATCTTTCCATTAAGCCTTCAAAGTCCTTTCCATAAAAAAAAATATTTTCTGTAACACTCATCTTCCATATGTTTGAGAATATTATTATAGTGCCATTTGAGCTTCTCTAGTTTGAATAATACTTGTCAACATTTTAAATATAGAATTGTTTGCATATGTATGTACACACACAAACCACCTAAGTTCCAATTCAAAAATAGTTCTTTCTTGCTTTTGATACTTGAAGTCACAAAATTAAGTTAGGATTTAGCAATGGTTTGAATTCTTCATCGTTTTAGTAACTTCACAGATCAGTAGCGCTCTTCAGAAAAAAAAAAGGGCTTACTTTTACAATGCTACTTTATTTGGAAGGCATCCAAAGTTATTTTTGTTTATTACTAACTGACATGTAAATGTATTTTTTTTTTTTTCCAAATTGTCTGATTCATATTTCTTTGTTTCTGGGCTGTTGCTTTAGCTTTTTTTTATCCCACTCAGTTCAGTCCACCAAAAGAAGATAAAATGCTAAATTTTCCTGCTTCACCTTGTTGGCAGTTTTGCTGTAGAATGAAACACATTTATTTGGTCAGAAAAAAGCCCACTGTCCACCTCTACCTGCATAATAGAACTGTGAGAATAGTAAATTGATCACCATTTCTTTTCTGTTTGAAAATATTTTAATAGGAATTTAAATTAAATTGAAGTTGAAAACTTGTGTGAGTATTTCAAACAGGTTATATTTTTAGTTTCTGTACTTTTTAATAAATAAAAGTGAACACAGTTTTCTTGTGAACACAAAGTGGACATAGCAGAATAGAACCAAAGTCTGTCTTGCTCTGCCAACAGCCTGTCTGAAGTGTCCAATACAGAAGCAGAGAAAATCTAGAGCAGCGTTTTGTGATGCCTTCTCTCTTTCCGGAAGGCTGTGGTTCAGAGACTTTCCGAGGCAGAGTTCATGTCTTCGTCTTTCTTTGTATTAGCCCCTGACGGCTTTCCACGGGTGCAAAAATAGCCATCTACACTTCTGTAACAACATCCTGTGACGACACATTTTATAATTTGATTACCTGTGCTGTCAAAAGCACTTTTGTTTGGTTTAAGTCTTAAGCTTATTTTTTTTTAAATCAAACCTTTCTTAACAGGGTGGCATATATTGTTTTCCTGAGCTAACCATTTTCTCTATTCAGTTGACAGAGGAAGCTCAAATCATACAATTCTCCCACAATTACAAGAACTAGAGTAGTTCTCTCAAGGAGTTTTAGCTGGTCCTGCGAGGAGCAGGGCACTGGACTCGATGATCCTTACGAGTCCCTTCCAACCTGAGATGTTCTGTGATTCTAAGAACAGATTCCTTCTCTTAGCCTTTATCTGATTTATCAGTGGTTTCTGACTGTCCATTTTAATACATAATCGAAGAAAAGAGTTAACCTTCCTTGCAGTACTTTAATGCAGTACACCCTTGTTCTCTTGCACAGTGTTGCAAAATTTTGGCTTTTGGTTATGGTCACTAAAATATACCATATGAATAATACATGAAGAATTGAACTCATACTTTTTAGGTTCATTTTGCTCAATCTAGGAATCTAAACAAAATCAATGGAATTATTACGCAGGTTAAGAAGTATTTCTCTCTGTTGCTGAAAAGTAAAAATGCTTTTTTCTGAACCAAGGGACCACCCAGTATCCCACAACTGTTTTAGTACGGCATTATATCTAAATGTGTTGGCAGGTATATAGTATATATTATATATGTAATATAGATGGAATCTCAGTGTTTCAATTACAGAGGCAAATTTTCCTCACATTTCAAAAGACCAGTCTGTGGTAATCACTGTTTTCTTGTATATGGTTTCAAACAGGATTTATATTAGCACCAAGGTTAGATCGTGACTGAATTACACTTTTTTTTAAACAATTTATAGATATTTTTATTAAGTATATGGTCTGTCAGTAGAAATAAAACTGTTAAATATTTCTGGAACTCAGACAAAAATTTAATTTTATGTGTGTCTACAAGTACCTCTTGTGACACATAATTATTATTGTGTGTAATGAATAAATCAGTTATATCTGTAGCTTAGCTGGACTCCATCTGTGTAAAACAGCTAAAGGCAACTGAAGGCAATGAAGGAAGGGTTTTGTTAAAAAATGTAATGTCTGAAAATCCTTTAATAAGTCTTCATTGCTCCGTTTACAATTCTGCCTAGTAGTACCAAGTGTCAGGCTGCCAACAGCCTGAGGATAATAGGTGCATAGTTTTCCAATGGCTACCTGTTTTCCAGGCAATATTTCCTTCTCACTCCTTTTAATGTATTCATTTCATTGTTACTTTAATGTAAGTGATGTACTTTAATCCATCTCAAGTACTGCCCAGATGGGCAGCTGCAGATCTTGTTAACTGTGTATGGTTCTAGGCTAAGAAGTGATGGGGAAGTACCCAGAGTGAAAGTACCATTTTTTTGTGTCTTGGAAAGGGGCGAGGGAGGAGGGATAAAATAGCACATGAAAATAATGTTCCGCTTTTATAATAATGTATCCAAATAAGCTTGGTTTAATTCCTTCTAAACAATAAACCTCGCAGAAATAGAGAGGATTTAGGCAAATTTTAAGTAGAAGATGAACTAAGCGAGGAGCGAAGCCCCTGGTGCTGGACTTCGCTGTCCCCAGCTGAGTGCCGCGGTGAAGATACGGATACCCCGAGGAATCTGCAAGGTCGAGGCCTTCTTGTGGTTGAACTGTGACAAGAGCTGATAGGAGGAGGCTAGAAAAAACCCTGAAAACCTCAAACTATATGTGCAAAATATTACATTGCAGCAAATATGTCTCTGTGGTTTCAAAATAACTGTTCTCAGAAGACTTTACTAGGAATTTCTGGTCTGGTTTCTCTAAGTGTCTATGAGCAGTGAAGGGTGAAGAGAAAAGAATTATTAACCTAAAAGTTGTTTGTTGCAGTTAGTTCTCAGATTTTTAGGGCCGTGTATTGTTCTTCAGTTGGATGCAAAATGTCAATATACCATTTCAGACAATGAAGATAGTATCTAATGGCATTAAGTGCTTATGGTGTTTAATGCATAAAGCATTTAATAGCATGGAAGCCCTGGTAATTCTTCTAAAATGAGTTCTATGAAATAAAAGCTAAGAAAGATCACATGAAATGAATGCTAGCATGGCATCGCTGAACCCTGTCTGATGGGTGTCTTATGAATGGATTATTGATTAGCTATTATTAGCTACATATATAAAATTTAACTTTGACTCAGGAACAAATTTCAAACTTGAAAATATTTGAAATTACAGCATTTTAATGACTTACTCTATTTCAGTTGCCTTTTTTAAGTGTTTTTCACCTTTCTGCCTATGAAAATGCATGTTTTAAAATGTCCAATGTTCTTTTATAATGTATGTGTCCTTTTCAACTGTCTCCTACTTGATTATTCTCAGCTGATTTTTGCTGTTCTTTCAGGAAAAAATGTTATTACACTGACTGGAGGAGCAAAACCATGGGCAGGTTGGTGGGTGATGTGTAGCTTCTAATTTTGTCAGATAGTCACCCTGCTAAAGAAAATCCATTCGCAGTTGTAAATTTATCCAGGAAACTTGGGAAATTAGATTATTTTCCTGAAAACTCAAAATACGGTAGCTCAAAGTGCTAAAATATTCATCTGTAACAAGATGCAGTACTTTAAAGCTTTGCCAGTTCTCATTTTAGAAATGCAAAAATGTTTATGCCAGGAAAAAAAAAGGCCTTATCCTGGCAGCAACGATTTAATACTGGAGCTATCTCTACAGTTATGTCTGCTGTTACCAAGGCATATTTCTTTAGCCTGAAAGATACTTTTGAGCGTATGTCTCGGATTCTGGTAGTCAGCTATTTCCTTAGACGTGCAAACATAACTTCTGTCATCTGTGTCCTGGTGATCGGGACTAAATCAACGCCACATCGCGAAGGCTGTTTTAAATTTTTATTCGATAGCTGGCAGAATAACTCGTACGCTGCAGTGAAGGCTCTTTAATTCTCCGGGAGGCAGACCCATGCAATCCCTACCCGGCGCTGCTGCTGTTGCTGCCTCTGTCAGCCAGGAGGAGGGTACAAGAGGCCACAGCAGCAGGCGAAAGGAGCCTGGGGGGGTGAGAATGGGGGACACTGAGCTCCAATCACCCCCCGTTGCTCTAGTCAGACGTAATGATGTCTTGTAAATCCTAATTACCTAAGGAAAAGATTGGAAAATTTTTACTTTTAAAAAAAATATTTTTTTCATTACAGGGAAATCTCCTGAAAGTGTTTTGTATCATGGGTTTTCCTGAGATGGATCTTGAGATGAGATTACATTTGATTTGGGTTCTCCTGTTGTTACTTTAGATGATGAAGAGCTCTCATTAGTTCTCAGGAACAATTTAAGTAGTCTCATGATATCCATTTGCAAGATGATCAGCTAACAAAAATAGAGAAAGCACTGTTGAATGGTAAAGTGAGAAAACTTTGAACACATAAGCAGAGAAAATATATTGAAATAAACCAATCTATAACGTAAATTTACAACTGCGTTTTTTCCTCTTCCCAGTCATTCATATGCTTGCTCCATTTTAGTGTGCATTATGAAAAATGTAAGTGATGTGCTTTGTAATGCAAAGGCAAAATCCACAAGCTTTACTGCAAAATTGTCTCATTTCATCTGTAATCCACCTGGTGAGTCCTAGATATTAAATAAATTTATTTTCCTTATTTAGAAGGACAGCTGTCTGAAACAGGCAACTGAAGTTGCACAGTACCTGTGAACCAAGTAATAAACACATTTCATGCCATTAATTTTTTCATTTGAGACAAATGCTTTTACTTGTTATTTACTTTGTGAGAATTTGGGGATGAATATTTTTCTGAATATTTTTTCTGGCACTTTTTATAATCCAGTGCACAAAGGAATAGTGTGAAAAAAGGAAAAAAAAAAAAAAGAAGCTACATCTAAAAATGAAAGCTAGCTCTGAAATTGCTAACATACACATCCATCATTTTAACTACTACTACTGTCATTGTTTTGTTGCATCTTACAACTTTTCAGACTTAACTGCTTCTCTGTATTTTATCAAATCTCATATTTCTAAGTTAGTAAGTAGAGTTTACAAGAGCTACGATGAAGAACTGTATTAAATCCTTGTATATCAAAGGTAAATTTTTAAGGCTATAGAGTTTCTGTAATTTAACAGTATGAGGTAACACTCATATATTAGACTGTTGTGACATGTACACTTCTCTGAATTTATTGACATGGTTATATGCTAGACATATATATCTAAAAATGTCCTTTTAAAAGTCTGTAAAAGATTATTAGGAGCATGAATGAAAGGACAGAAGATGAATTTAACACTTTACTGGTATACTATCTTTCTTACATGTGATATTTATGTGGTTTCTCTCTTTTAACTTACATACCTTAAAAAAAAACCCTTAACATTGTACTTAATCCTATGAAGCTTGAATTCTATTCATAGGGCCACACTACAGAAATAATTTTGTCATATTCCTTAAGAGCAATATTCGGAAAGCTTTCAACAAATCTTTTCAAAGGAAAGAAAGTTGCTAGAAGTGGAATATGCAGGTAAATAATGTAGGTATGAAAATTGTCTGAACTCTCAGATTCAAGATGGAATAATCTAATGAATCAGTCTTATATTTGCCATATTAGACACGACAACTTCATGCTGGTTAAGAATGACATTGAGGAAAAGAAAATCAAAAGATAGCTGCCTTAGTATGCAGCTTCACTCTGCCCACTGAAATGTTGAAATAATTTTATACTTAGAAGGATCGAGAACCAAAAATGACTTTGTTTAGCAACTGAGCTGCAATAAGTTCACTTTGCAAAAGAACTTTTAAAACCTTTTGGATTTCAGTTTGCACATTGAAGTGAAATTGTTAATATCATTCCATTGAACAAATATAGTATTTTTTTTTTTTTTTCCTTTTTGGGTGATGATTCTGTCCATATATTGAATCTGTCAACCATAACACATTTCCAATTACAAAACGTGGAAACATACCACGCCCGTGTGATTTGGCGTATGGTTGACAATTCTGGCCAGTCTTGAGAGGCACAAACTCAAGCCAACTACTGGGTGGTGACTGCCGTCGAAGATGCCTAACATGACCAGTGGCAGTTGCTTAATTCCGGTGTCTTGTTCCATGAGTCTGATCAGATAATTCCAAACTCAGCTATACTGTGTTTCTTTGCATTGCAGTCTGCTGAGTAAATGTAATCTGCAAGGATTTTTGGACAAACTCATTCTGCAAAAAAGACCAACCAACTAAATAAAACTGAACAGTACGGTTGAGCATGGGAGTTGCACAAAGCTGCAATTACAGGCATCTTCACAAAATATTACATTGTATATCTAAGAATAGAAAGTGTACATGTTTCAGAATAATATCCCATAGTCCAAGGTGCGTGAAGTTGCAGTAACGCCAGCTGGAGCGATTTCAGTAAGAGCGTGCCTGGAGTAGTAGCAGCCCATATCTCTGCAGCACTGTTCCGCTGGGACATTTTTGATCTCATTGCGTGAACTCCTGACTTCATGAGTAACTTCACCAGACCAGCTCTGTCTGCTTTTACTCTTATTAAATAGGCTACATTGAATAGATTAAGTCAGGAATTCGTTTCAACTGCTACTTTTGACCTAGAACGTCACTCTGAATAAAAATCCAAATAGGTAGTGCTATGATTGAGGCAAAAATTTGTCTGAAATTTGTTATCACTTTGAATGAAAGCTCCATGAAACTTCAGTTTCTTCTTCAACTGTAAAATAATGTAAGCCAAGAAAAGAGGTCTCTCTTGTTGGATTATTTTTGTACGTGGGGGGGATGTACTTTTCAGTTGAAATATTCTGTGCTATCTGAAGACACTAAGTTTTGGACTGATCAACCATAAGTGATGTAATGAAAAAGCAATCACACCTTAGATAAGTAGCCTTTGTGCCTCAGAAGAGAAATTGCAAATGTAATGTGGACATCATTTTTATTTATTCCAATGCTCTTCTTCATTACTTTGCATGTTAAAAGGAGCAGATATGAATTTTAAACAAGAGCTAATTTCTTTAAGATAATTATTATCTACTAGTTTTTTAGATTTTTGGAGGGGTAAAATCATCAAGACTTTTCACATAAACAATTTTAAAAGAATTTCATAAGAAAAAATCTGAAATCAGATGCATTGTTCTTCTGTTCTTCTTTCTGATGCATCTGCATATTTTTCTCATTAAAGAAAAGCCTGCTTTTTGACCCTAAAAAAAATCAGCATGTGTAGAACAGAAAAAAAATGAAGAAAATAAAGTAAAAACTGTACTTATATACACTGTGGATCACTTTGTACCAAGAGAACTTCCACTGGAACTAATAAAGATAATCAATTCACACATTAAAGTGTTATTTTAATAAAGGATACAATTATGGGATGCACCTGCCTGGGAACCATATTCTGTGTTTCAACTTTATGAACATAGTTATGTTCTTTGGCTCATAACGTTTAGTGTCAGATAGAGTGGTGTCCTTCAAGTGCAGTACCAGTTACAGAGTGTGCACCAATACCTTGGCAATATATAGCAAGAAGAAAATTCTGAGAATTTGAAATGTAAATGTAAAATTGTGATCCCACATTTGGCTTAGATTTCTGTCTGACACTGCATAAAATAAGGGTAGAACTTTTTTTTTTTCTGATGTTGATAATTAGAGGTACATTTTCACAAAGGTTGCTTGGCTGTCTGAGGGCAACATACTGTGTCATCACTTATTACTCTTAATTATGAAACGGGTAGCTGTGCTTCTGTTTAGCACAGACAATTAAGTATTCACCTCAGATAAAAAAACCTGATACTTAGCTTTACACTTTTTATGGATATGAGATACATATGCTTTATATGTTATGCATACATAACCATTGAGTAAGGCTCAAATCCTGCTGAAAAAAATACTGTTTAGGGAATGTTTTTCTAAAATGTAGACTTGTTCTGGATCTCCGATATGCTTATAGTGTCAAAATATAGCACTTGTTTAACATGGGACCTATTCCTTAAATATCGATATTTAATTGCAGTTGAATATGCAAAACAGATAGGTCAGCAAGGAGTGCAAAACTGGTGGTAAGGAGGTAACTTCTAGCATTTGCTTGAAAATTAACTGCACTTCACTAGATTTACCATGTCCTGAGATACTATTTAGGCAAGCTGCCAGCAGTAGAAAGCCCTTTATGTTGCCAGTATATAATCTAGTAGGGGGTACAAAAATTAAGCTCTTTTTGTGGTTTATAGTGTCAATTTTTAGGAAACTGCAGGAAGCCATACCTAGGGTTTTTTGTCTAAATACCATATAACCATATCCGTATAACGTATCCTTTACTTTATTTGATGTTTAGGTGTACTGCTTTGTACGGCAATATCAGCCCTCAGGTTTTGAGGAAAATTCTTCAGGGGCAGGCTTTATTGAAATCAGAAAACCATAGAAATTTGATCCTGAGCAGTCTTGTATTTACTTTCAAATTTCATGACTTTTAGTGTCCGAGTTGCCAGGCAAGGGAGGGAGAAGGAGTTCCACTTGCTTTGTCCATTGGGGCTAAAGAAAGTAATTAGATAAAGCATAAGCGTCCACAGTTCTGCTAGATGAACTACCTTGGAAAATTATTTTCCCCAGACTCAATACTGCAGTCCCATCTCAAACCATAATCCCACTAATTTTAGGCTGAGTTGTGCTCGAGCAAAGTGTGCAAGATAGATCACAAATAACTACTGTTAATTTTGCTCTTTAACTCCTTATTTTCTTTTAGTTACTTAATGTGGAAATTTCCTGCTTTCATTTCATTTCTAGTACGATGTCACTAAATACCTAATGTTGGAGATGGAAATAACAAGCAGTTGAGAGCATGTTAATCTGATTTCTTACTGTCTCAGTTTGCAGAGGAATATGAGAGAGCTGAAAAGTTGGTTGCCCAGAAATCCAATGAAGCTTGATAAGGAGGCCCTACCTGACCTGGAAGAAACAGATTGCTACACAGCACCCTTTAGCCGTGCACGCATACACCAGTAAGTGCTAGAACTGGAAAGGCAGCACCAGAGACCACAAGGATTTTTATTTTCTCACTTCTAAGGAAGTGCCATAGAGGCAGCTGTTAACAGATGGTCAGTGGCAAATACCCAGTATCATATTTGGCATTTTCTATGGGTTTTCTCTTAAAGACAAAATCTACTGTGTTACTTGCTATGTGATGGTCACTCAGTAGTATAGGCAGAAATTTGACTGAAAAATGAACACTGCCTTTTTGGTTTAGATGTTTTTCTTTCCATTACATTACAAAATGCAAATACTTGCTCAAGTTTGCTTTGCTTAATTACATTTTTTATTTAAGCAAAACCTGAGACAGCTGTTGAAATTGCGAACACCTGGAGGCAAGTGAAAACCAGTGATGATTTTTTTTCTCTTAGCAGATCTGCATTTCAAAAATGTTTTTTTCTCTGAAAGTATAAATATATATACACCAAATAGAAACTGTATGTGTTCAAATCAGCACGTTGATGGTGATGTAGTTAAACTGTGCCATAAATTTGTTCAGGACCCAAGAAGTTAGATTTTTAAAATTCTGGCTGTTTCTTCATTTTTAAAGTATTTTGTGATAATTCTTTTAGGAGAGAAAAGTTCATTTAAAGTAGAAGTATTAGCCTAAATAGGATTTTTTTCTTCTCAGTGAAGAAGCTATATGCCAGTGGACTGACTTTACCCTGGAAAGACAGAGTAATTACATTATAATCTCAATTTTTTTTTTCATTAATTGACTATATTGCTTTGGATCAATCACCTGGTTTTGGTGTTATTTCTCAATCAGCTCAGCTGATGTTATCAACTGTAATAGTGTCACTTTTGGCACAGCTGAGTAGGCAAAAGCTCCAGCATGTCAAATTTCTGGCACCTGGACTCCAGAGCCATCTGGGAAAGGATCCTTTATTTGGCTCCATCATAGGATTCTCTAAGGGAAAGTGGTTGTGGAGCTGCTACTCAACTGTCCAGTGCCTGGATTTTTATTTTTATTTCCTAAAAAGTAGTTCTGGTACTTCCATGACACAGACATCTGCCAACTTGTAAGTAACCTGAGTTTGAGAACAACCACTGCTGCTGAAGATCTTTTTTTAATGAACTATATCCAGAACAAAAATGACCTAGATAGTAGGATATTTTAGAATTTAGTTTTAGTGGCTCTGTTTTCCCAACAATAATCTGTGATGATGATAAATTTATTGGACCTGAGAAGATGCTCTAGGGATGTGCTATCTACTATCCTGTGCAGTAACCCAGGAGGGTAAAGGTCCAATAAATCACTGTAAGAAGAAAACACTTGAGCATCTATGTTTCAATAACCGTGCACTGTTTTCAGTATTAAAAGACATTCATTATTTTAATAGTTTTACAATAAACAACAAAGACAGCTTCTTCAGCAATTCCACAAGAAGTAGAATCGTGCATCACATGCTACAGAGAACTAAGTATGAAGATGGAAAATCCAAAATGGGTGAGAATGCCGTATTTTTTTCCTAACCTGAAGCTATAAAAATTTTATATCTTTACTTGCCTGAAAAAGTGTCATTTGAGTAAACTCAATTAATTTTGCCATTCCTTGAAATCTTTTTATTCGCTTAGAAACTGAGTTGAAAGAATGTCACATCAATTATTTTCTTAAATAACTTAGTGAAAATTGGCAACATATTTTTTACCTAATCATTCCTTAAAATAAATTGGAAAGATTATGATAACTTTGCGTGATTAAGAGCCACAATAAAGATAACATATACCTCAGAAGGTTGTCACGTGTTTTCAAGGACTGGTCCTAGTAGTTTTGCTACTTCCCAGCAGTTCCAGTCCAGCAGAATCAATGTGAGCTACACTTAATTTACTTGAAGTTTCTGTGCAGCTCAGAAACAGTTGACCTGAAGACTAAATTCAGTTTATATCAGCACTCCTATTGCAGTATTATTTTTTAGAAAGTCTAACTATTCATTTTCATTTGCAATGAACAGGGTATGTATGTATGATTTCCTATTTTCTTTGCAGGAATTAAGAATTAAATCGTATATATAGACATATTAAAACCTTATACTTACAAAGATGATAGAAATTACAGAAAATTGCTGCTTGAGTTTCTGAAGAAAAGCAGTAGTAAGAAAAACATAGAAGACAAGGGTTCAAATCTAATTCCTTTGAACTTAATGATGGCAAATTTCATTACGAGATTAGCTTAGCATAATTTGTATATTTGAATGGACAAATCTGAAATCTGTCATAAGTACTTATTTCTTGGGGAAACTCTTGGCTACAGGTGTGCTCTCTTACAGGCTAATGAATCTTTTTATTATAATTATTAATGGTTGTTTGTGGGTTTGTTTTGTTGTTTTTTTTTTTTTTATAATGTCTTTTGATAATACAAAAAATCTGGTTTTAGGAAGACTCTAGGAACTGATCCCAAATGCTGTAGCCAGTATTGTGCAGAGCACTGCTCCCATACAAAGTCCTTTAGCTGGCTTATATTTAAAAATAGCAACAGGTTCACTTTTAACCCTGCGGGGGTTTTGCTGCCTCAAGGATTGTCTGTCCATACCGCGCTCTGTGTATGTCAGATCATCTGGTCGCCCATAAAATCCGTATCATATGCTCTGATGAATACAACGTGAGCGTAACAATCTTATCACACTTCATATGGCACGAGCACCCAACCCTGGGAGAAAAGTTGCAGACACTGGCCCTCAGAAAGTTCCTCTAGTTTGAGAGAGCCAGAAATCTTGAGGGATCAGCAAGACACAAACAGTTGGTGGGATTATTGGTTATTGTAATGTTCAGCAACATCCCGAGCATCTACTATTAAGCTCCATTCTCAATATGTAACTTGAAAATTCGCACTGCTTGAAATTAGACATGTATAAAAAAAATTGATATCTCTACTAAAGCTTTTTTTTTCTTTTTAGGTATTAATAGATTACTAAATAATGGAACATATGAAGCAGCATTTCCACCACATGAGGTAACCTGTTTAATTTTGTATTTGTATTTATATTTAGATTAAAGTTTGCACTAATGTTTTGAGATCCTACTTTATTTTTAATTTTGTCCTGCAAACTTTTAATTTCACTATGTAATCTGTTGAGACTTTTTTTTTATTTATAGCTCTTACTTTATTATTGGCTTTAAAATTTTTTTTTTTACATAGTGTATTGTAATAATTTCTTGGAGCATTTGCTTGCTGAACTAGAATATTATAATTCTTTTTTTATTTTTATGAACTGGACATTGCCTGTGGAGTTCTTAATGAGAATATCAGTTGTTCTTAGTTGTTCCAATTAGTTGCATTAAATTATTTTTGCCTGCCACCAACAAAATGTTCTGTTTTTCTAATAGCTTGTGCACTTGATCACAGTTAGGGGGATTGGTTAATTATTTCCCATTTAGTCTTCTCTGAATAGTTCTGGATAACTTCTACTTGACAGTATCTTTTTGAGTAGGTTAAAGTCTGTAAGAAGACTGTAAACCTGTGAAGTAAATAAAAAACATGTTTGACTTCAGACAAAGACAAGATTGTTTTAGACAATCTTTATGTATTGAAAAGAAAGAAGCGAGCCGCACATCCTCAGTCATTTTAACTGCTGATCAGTAGCATGGTAATTGCAGCTGTGAACTCTGTGGTCGCTTGGGCTGAATATTGTGACTTGGTCTCCTGGATCAAAGGACTGACCTGTGCTTTACAAATTGCTGAGAGCAATTTTTTTTTATATGGTATTAATAATTAAATGCTGGGACTATAGAGAAGGCGTATTTTAGATAAATAATTGAACATCATTGTTAAAGCTTCAGCCGTGCGTTACAGACTTCAGGGAAAAGCTGCCATACTACCAGAAAAACCTGTGAAGCTTTCTCTGGCCGTCAAAACCATGGTGTCATCCGTTTACCTATATGTTCCTTTGTTACGGCATAAGCTGCTGTTTCAAAGTTTCAGTTAAGGTTAATGAAGTCATATTTTTAAGCCACTCT
>JAVJGG010000021.1:23527603-23583424 GCA_035590195.1 Aviceda cuculoides | reverse complement strand
AATTTCGTCTTTTTTTTTTTTTTTTTTTTTTTTTTTTCCCCTTTATCATGCAAGCAAATGAGAGTGAAATTCAGTCCCAGTGGGAATGCTGAGACTTGAACTCTGTTATGGATAAACATTGCAGAAAGCAGCAGGGGGGAAGAAAAAAGATTTAAAAATATTCAATACTGGGTAATGCTTCATGCATTGCAGTCCTTCATCCAGGTGACTGTAAGAATAAGTTGATGTTCTGTTCCTGCGTGTTCCTAGACATTGCAAAGGTCACACTCTTGTGTTGACATTTTTGGTATGCTGCTTTGCTGACTGTAATGAGAAATTAGTAGAATTGGACTCTCTGCTATGTTTAGCTTGGTTTTTAACTCATGCTTAAACCAGAGGGTCAGCAGATTGCGACAAGTAAATAGTGTTCTTTCAATTGCGGGGAATGCTCAAGATTTCAAATAAATGATAAAAATCGAAATGGCTAAATTACATGGATCTACCAGGGTCAAGAATCTGTCTGATTGCCAACTCTGAAGTACTGCTCTGGGCAACTCTGGTCTCCTCCCCACAAATTATTTGGTTCACTCGCGGTTACCTGATGAAAGATTTTCTTTACCATAACTGAGTGGTGGGGTCTTTTGGGGGGAAAAAGTTAAACTAAAGAAAATGTCCAGCTTCAGAATTGGAGTAAAATTACAAATACAAGAGATTCTGCTTAGGGTGGTTCTAGCAAATCTGCGTGTTACCTTTTGACTGCTGAGCATGAGGCTCTTCTTTCAGGCTGTCAGGCAGTCTGTAAATGTCAGGTGTGGCCTGGAAGGACTCCTTTGGGGTCAGACTGATTCTGTGGGGTTTTTTTAATGCCTCTGAGAGTCCTGTGTAGCTTCAAAATAATGCCAGTTCTGTTGTTTCCATCACCTTAGAAAATATGTAGCAGGGAAAAACTATGTTTTTCTATACTTTTAAACAGGAGGTCAAGTCAGTCATAGAAAATGTCTAGGAGAGGAGAACCGAGCTGACTTACCAGAAATTTCTAAAATTTTGTATGAGAGAAAAAAAGATACTGCAAACATGTCATGACAAATATTGAAAAATTGAGATAGGTAAAACATACAAAGCATATATCAGTGAAATAGAAACACTATATTTGAAGCCATATAAAGAGTTGAGTAGTTCTTTATATTAAAAACAGCGAACACCTAATTTAAAATTATATTTAAAAATACATAAGAAATTTATATTTTTTCCATAGTGCCTAGTAATGTACTTTTATTTCTTTGTGGTTTTTAGGGAAGCCACAAAAGCAGACATCCCATCAAAACACACGGAGCTCAGAATCACAGGCACCTCTTATATGAACGTTGGGCACGGTGGGGAATGTGGTACAAATACCAGCCTCTCGATTTAATCAGGTATTAGTACTTTGAAGAGTAGCTTGCCTCTGTGAGACAAACAACATGGTAACAGCGTGTTAACTGTACTGCTAAATTCCTTGTGCTTTCCTGTAAAATTTAGCTATTTGATATTATGAGATAAGACTGGAGTTCTCTAAGTTGCTGCTTTTCAGTGATCTTTTGTGCATGGCTGTTCATTTCAAATGAGGCTGCATAAAAGGCGCGTAGATCCAGCTGCTCGACAATTTGCAGTGTGAAACTTAAAATACAAACCCATGCCATGGTTTGCTGATCAGAGAGTCTTACCCTTCATGAGAGCACCTTTGAGAGCAAAAACTGTTGCCACATGTTGTTCACATGGACAGTCAAAGTTACCAGATCCAGTGGATTGAAAACGCAAACTAATAGTTACGTTTCCATGTGGGTTTAAATAACCTTCTGTTTCTGTATCTTATAATTAATGTCATAGATTACCAAATGTAAAGCAGAGAAATATATGTAATTGAAGTTAAATAATTGTGATGTTTGGGTTTCATGCTTTCCTCATCTTTGACATCGAATACCAATAATTCATTTGTCCTTGCCGTCAGTTCTTATTCCTGATCTGACAGTCATAACCAATCATTGTGCCCAGTATTATTCCACTGAAGGCTGTGGAGCTAATCATGTGCCATGGGACAATTCTGTGCTGATCAAATAGTATCATCCTTGACTGACTTTCTGACCACTGCTACTTCTTCTCTTCTAGCAACTGATACCTAAGTTTTGAAGAATTAAAGCTCAATCTTCAACTTGTGTTTTCATTCGTTGTTTTCTCTCATAATAGTTTGAAATATTACATGGTTATCTATCATAAATGCTTTTTATAATGGAATACTTGGGTCATACTGACTTAGTTTATCCCTTTCCAGAAATTTTGTGTGTGTGTATATGTATGTGCATGTGCAAATAAAATGTCCTACGTTTAATAATGTTGAAACTAGTACATCTACTTAGTCATTGCAAGGACATGAAAATTATAGAGCACTTCAGTTATATCCTTAGTTATACCCTTATAAAATACATGTTCTGGTAAGTCTGCAGTTAGTGTCACGAGAATGTTATGCTAGCCTGAAATAAAATGTTTTTGTAAACTGACAGTAATTTTACCATAAACTCATAATGGTAGTTCCTCACTAGAATTATTCTACTACTGTGAAGATAGATAGAGGTTGCCATAAGTTTTAACTTTAAACAATATATGTGTTTCCTTTTCATATAGGCGATACTTTGGTGAAAAAATTGGACTGTATTTTGCCTGGCTGGGATGGTATACTGGAATGCTTATTCCTGCTGCCCTAGTTGGGCTCTTTGTTTTCCTCTATGGATTATTTACAATGGATTCCAGCCAAGTAAGGTAAAATCCTATTTAATAAGATATAATAGACTGTTGAAAATTAAGAACAGTCTGACACAACTTAAATCATTATACTTTATATCTTTTCCAGATATGGTAGTCATGTAAAAATAACCAAATAGAACGCTGGGTTCTTCAGTCAAATGTATTCACTTTGTATATCTGTTTTGCATCAAGCTGGATGCATACCATTTGCATCTGCAAGTGATACCCGTTCTATCTGTAGGGAAAAACAGCAAGTACTGATTCTAATGTTGTAGGTACTGCAATGATTGTCATTCTAGTCAAGACTAACAGATAAAAAAAGTCAGACATATTCCCTCTTTACCTCCATCTTGCCTATAACTTCAAGAGTCTAGTTGAGTTGCTAAACTTCAACTTACTTTTGTCTGTGCCTTTTTTTTTTTTTTTCCTCCCAGTGTTAATGGTGGCAAACTTGGAGTCTATCAAAATTCTTAACTATGTCAGTGTAAACTGCAGCCAGGAGACCCAGCTTCAGGGACATTACAATCATGTGAAATGAACCTAGTTTTCAAGTTTTCCCACTGTTGTGATTTTGCTCTGAGAGGGGTTTATGTCAGTTTAGAAATAGTGGTGAAGGTGCTCATGTTAAGTGCTGACTGTATTTTAGGAACTGTTTCACTCCTCGCTGTGATGAGGATGCACCCTCATTACAGAGTTTTCCATTAGATGTCATCAGACACAACAGATCAGGGCTCTTAAAATTTCAGCTGTTGGTCCAAGCAGTTTGGATGCTTAGGCTGCAAGTATACTGGGAGTCAGATTTCATAGGAAGTGCTGTTTCTTGGGCTTTGAGTGGGACTATTTTAAGTTTTCTTTATGGAATTATCTTTATCTTCTATTTCACAGTGAGTTATTATATTCTACAGTGCTGTAATTAAGGCTTTTCTAGGCTTGCTTTTGCACAGCAACCTCCTGAGAGACTTTACAACTTCAAACTGAATTAAATGCAATTAAATGCAATAAATGTATCAGCCAGGAAACTATGCTGTCTTGAAGATATTGTTCTCTGTATTAGGATTGTTTTGCACAATAAATGTCCGTGTAATGCAATGGATGTCAAGTAGAGGATCAGCCTGGTCTTAGAGCACAGCGACTGGAGCTGTTGAACTGGGAATCTTGTATTCTTCACATGTACAATGGCACAGTTTCAACAAGGGGGGAACAAGGGGCCATAGTCTGCTAATATCAGGGTATAGCTTAGTATTTCAGGCACTCCTCGCAGAAGAGAAAGATGTGGCATTGATGCTCCCCAAGACAAAGAACAAAATTTCTAAGAGTTTAATTTTTTCAAGCTGTAAGCTATTATGTGCTTGTGTATGCGTGATACGTTTCTCCCAAGAAGACTTGGAGATAGGACTGCTGCTTAGATCTTTTAATAGAGAGATGCAGTTGTCTTGCTTGCTGAAGGTTGCAGGGTATAAATCTCAGGAGCACAGACGTAGGCTAGCTTTCATGTTTTCCTGTCCTAAGTTTCTCCTTGGCTGCTGTTGAGGAGCTGCAGATGGAACACGCAGTTTTTGGTTTGCTCCCTGTGGAGACTGGTTGTGTTGGGTCCCGTCTGGAGGTGCCTCAGTGTCATGCTGCGCTACACAGAGCACCGAGGTGCCCAGCAGGGACTCTGGACTATTCCAGAAGCAAGAGTCTGCAAGTTAGGTAATCCACCATCTAAGCTCTAGATGCCTACAAGGGGAAGGGTGTATTTATGTATTTATTATACCTAACATTAGCCAGTGTTCATTTCAGAATGCTGACAGAGGGTGGGGTAATGCAGAAGCCCTAGCCGTGTGCTCTGTGGCAGCCCCAATCTGTAATCTGGATGTGTTAATTCTGGGCAGAAGGTCCTCTCTGCCTTTGATGGCGTGAATCTGTGCAGTCCCTCCGCTTAGTTGTGACACAATACTGTCATATCAGTGCAAAGACCTGCTGTGAGACGTGGATTCAAGAACAGAGTTTAACTAACTCAAGCTGATTGTGACTGGCCTGATAAGATGTATGTAGATGTTTTCTGTATCACCTTGTGTACTTAGGCAATTCTAAAGGCCAGCGATAACACATGCTGCTCCTTGCCATATTTGCTTACTTAGCTTGGAAGGGGTTAGTGAGGATTAGAGAGAAACCTCCTACCTAGAGCAGACAGGAGTCGTCCGTTAGCAGGCAGACAGACTGCACAACTTAAATGTTCTTATTCTTGCCATATTCTGGGACTGTGAGATTATTTATCTAGTGTTCCTGCAGTCATTTAAAGAAAACTGCTAGATAAACATCTATAACAGTTTTAAAATATATCATTTGATTTTGAGCACTGCAGCTACCACAGTATGCAAATGCAACATTCAGCAGCCGTCAGGAAGAAACGGAGTCGGATACATTATTCTGACAAAATCTAGACCAGGAAACCCAGTGGCAATTAGGGATTTAAACCTAGTGCCACGGTATTATGGCAACGTCATAACTGCCACGGTGCCCCAGATTCGGTCTTGTTCAGTGTAACTACTTCATGTGAAACAGGTTTCATCCTGTTCTTAGGAATCAGTGAATGTTAGTAAGTGTTGATTTACAGTATGATAAATTCTGTCAAAAGCCCTATTTTTCGTCAGTCTTGTGTACCACAAAATCTGAATGTAGGGACCGATCAAATCAATTTTGCGGACGCCCGCTTTCCTCGGTGATGTCCTTTCACCTCGCAGGCTGCGGGGGCTGCCCTGAGCCCCCCTCTAGCGGCTGCAGGCAGAAATCCATCTGTTCCTTCTTTTTCCACTGAGATCCCCCGCAGTTTCAGCAGAGAAGGAAGAAGCAAATACACGAGTGTACATTGCCATAGGGCCAAAACGTTGCTTGCGATGCCAGCCGTTGGTTTTGTGCAGCAATAATTCGAGGGTTATGCAGAATTATGTCACATCCAGAAACTAGTTTGTCTTGCTTACGATGTGTACGAGTGCCTGTCTCTGGTCTGTGCTCAGAGTCTGTCCTGATACCAGGTTGCTCTTTTTATGTATACATTAAAAATTATATATATATATCTCTCAGTCTGTGCCAAGACCCCATCTCAGCCCCGTATGAGGCCATCAGTCCCTGCTCCCAGTGTAAAGGAGAGATGCTCTGTGTAGTTCATCTGTGCCTGCCACAAGCAACTTGGAAATCGAGCATATTTGCTCCCTTTTGGTGGTATCCTTCCTTCTTTCCCAGCACGAGTGCCCCTCTCACACTGCCTTTTGCCCCTTGTCAGAATCTCTCTCTGCTTTCCTCAGTTAGTTTTAGGGAAACAATAAGCTTTTAGGTGTTATTGAATCATTCGATGACTCAAATGTATGAGGAGGAAGGTGAAATAAGATAGGAAGACAAAAACCCTGCACGCACAGTAGTTTCAGGACCTAGACTCTATTATAAGCAAATATGCATGTATGTCCCATGTTTAGAAACAGAAGTTTCTCCATTCTACCCAGTTAGGGACATTCAAAGCAAGTGCATAAGACGGGCAGTGTTACTGAAAGCATGTTGGAATGGAGGATGTTCTTTTTCTTGCGTGGGTTTGGAATAAAGCTTGGTAATACTGTGGTTGCCAGGAGCCAGCACTGAGGTCCCCCAGGGTACTGAGATTATAGTGTCGGCAGCTCGTTGCAGGATTCACTTGTGAGATGAAGGTAACCAGGAGAAAAATCCAGAGAAACACTGTGTAAGAAACTTCCTAGTAGCTTCCAGAGTATTTGGATTATTTTCGTAGGGCTCAGACATGCAGAAACAAAAATGCGGAACTTGAATTTTTCTTTGTTGTTTCATACAATTCCAAATATATTTTGATCCATTTGCCCTCCCTTAGCTAAACTGGGGGGAATGTGAAGTGGTAGTCAAATGGAAGGGCTTAGTGCTTTAGAAGTGCTTTCATCTGGGTTCTTTCCTTTCAACAAGTTATGTGCCATAGCTATTACCTATCTTTATTCTTAAGTTAGATGCCAAGCTATTATGTGTTGATTAGTCTACATAAAAATAAATCTGATGGTTTTGAAGATTTTGGTTCTGATGGGTTTATACGTACCATTAATTATCACTGTTGTAAGTTGTCCCTTTGTTGTCAGTCAAACAGAAAGACCAGGCATGAACACAGCATAGCTTGAGGTGTCTTTGCACCATGTGCTGTAGTCAGATTTGAGATATATAAGTGAGGACAGTACAAAGAAGCTTATTTTGCTCTGTTACACTGAAGATTTGAGTTGCAGTAACAGTTAACATAGCACCTGTCACAAACACTTGTATAACAAATGTTACTGCCTTTGCAGAGTAGTGCTAAAGCATGCAACCTATCACTGTCAGTATAATTTTGTGAAACTTCATGCGTTATTAAAAACAAACCAAGATTTTAACTCAAGGTATATAATACAGAAAATCTAACCTTTATAATGTTGAATTTAAATTCAAAGTACAGCACGATTTGGCCTCATATTTGACAACAGTCTGCATTACTGCCAAACCAATATAACATATTGTTGAAATATGATTTTCTGTGCTTAATCATTTGAATGAAAATGCAAGCAAGAAAATTCTCTGATGTGACACACTATAAGATTTCTGTTACTCTGCAACTCTGAAATGACTGGCTGTGCTCATTCTGGCTTAAGGGTTAGTTAGGACAATTCCGTTGTCAGATCCATATTATGTTGTAGGGTTTCAGTGAATTAGTGATTCTGATGTTATGTGAAGTATGACTGAAGATTACAAAAGTGACATCTAGGCAACCAGAATCTTTTATTTCCATTTACTGTTATGTCAGGATTTAATAGATGCACTCATGTGGAAATAAGCATAATCTTCCATACAGTATTAGCACTGTAAATTCAGCTTTTGAGTGGGATAGTGAAAGCACAATATTTATTAAAACTAGTAGGGATTTCCTGGCAGTTGTTTTATACTGCTACTTTACTAGTGTGTCATAAGATCATTTCAGGCATGTCAACATTGCTAAAGGATAGGGAGAGGCGATTGCTGATGTTCTTTAGGAAACTTACTACATTTAAAATTTGCCTTAAAATTCATTTTTGCTCTTCTGTTAATTCTGTTTTGCCTTTGTCAAGATACTTAATTATATACTACATTTTGAAGTAGTAAAGACAGTGACTTCATCTTCCTAAATCTTAGGATCCTTAAACACCAGAACATGGCTTGAATATATTTTCCTCCAAAATAGGATATTAAATTGGTTTGTTTTTTTTTTTTTTAATTAGCTCTATATGTAAGTTCTTCTGTAGGAAATAAAAACACAAACACTTGAAATACTACTACCAAAAATCCCTGTCAGTGGGCTTGTACATGTGACCAACTGATCTAAGTGTGCACGCGATCATCCTGTGGAACAGACCTTCAGCTGCTGTAAACTGGGATAAGTTGACTGAAATCAGCATAGTTATACCAGTGATGTCCATCCTCTTAACGTTTGGTATCTTCTACATCACTTAGAAAAATACACAGTAAATTTTGGTTGGAAGGTAGTGAATAATGCTTTGTTCTTCTGTTTGTGATATTTGGGAGAGAATGGGATACTCACAAGTGTGAGAAGTGTAGCATGATGCCCAAAAATATTGCATACTACTCTAGGGTCCATAGTTTTAAGGTTACTGATTTGGGATTAGGCTTTTCAAGCCAAACATTCACTTTTAATTTATTTTATTGAGACAGTTCTGTGGTGTAGGCATATTGTTAACAAATAGAGACCACAAATGGCATAACCTCAGAAAACCTTGGGAATGCTAAAAGCCTTTTTATAACTTTTATTTTCATGTCTCGTACTAAAGCAAAGAGATCTGCGAGGCAAATGAAACCATCATGTGCCCTATGTGTGAACGCAATTGCACGCTACAAAAACTCAATGAAAGCTGCATATACGCCAAGGTAATTATTGTCTTATTGCTATCAAGATATTTTTTTGTCTAAAGATCCACTTTCATTGTGTAATGGCTGTCTTCGTTTCAGCAAAGATTGCTGCAAAACCTATTTTTTCTCTGCAGAGGTTTTTTTCATTCTTTGTAATTCATGTTTTCTAATAAGGGAATGCTCTGAAATGATCAGAGATTATTTTACAATTTGTTTTACTTTCTG
This sequence comes from Aviceda cuculoides, assembly GCA_035590195.1. Lineage (NCBI taxonomy): Eukaryota > Metazoa > Chordata > Aves > Accipitriformes > Accipitridae > Aviceda > Aviceda cuculoides. The sequence goes on along the minus strand of JAVJGG010000021.1, from coordinate 23,574,541 downwards.
TGAACATTTCCTTCCTAAGTCCTTATTATTTTCATCAACTTATAAAGTACCCCGAGTAATAAAACTTGTTTTGGAAGGTTTTTCCAACTTTCCCCTGTAATTATCTTCTTACTTGTTTCTTTTGCTTACTTTGTAATTGAATTTCTGTTCCTCCTAAAGGAGTTCTCTAGCATAATGTGCCTGTGATGTGCTTTGCTCTGTCAAACTAATGCAAATATTTTACACAACTAAATATTTTGCTGCAAGAAGCTATCCTTCAAACTTAAACAAACACAAGTACCTCTGTATACGTGCAGTGTTTTCAAGTGGGCAATATATTTTGATGTGTGGTATGTTCATAATGCTGGAAAAGCAGCCTTAGCATTTTTCTTGGAATTCTTTAGCCATAAGATAAATCTTGCTCAGAAGCCTGTATTTACAAAATGTGATTGTCTCCAAGCCGTGGCATTGCAACAGCACTGCAGCAATTTGAAAGAGAATCAATTTTGTGTTAGATTTTGAAATTTCATATAGATAGGACCAATATTGAGTAAAACTCAACATTTCAAATCTATCTGTAAAGGAAAACCCTAAAAATATTTGACATTTATAAAAATTACTTGTATTTAGATTTTACGAATTTAGTTTTCTATTTTATAATGCCAAAAATTTTAAAAATTGCGACAACAGCAATAAATACCATTGAAAATGTTGTACTTAAGCAAAACTGGTTTTAATTTTTAAATAGTGCTGTAACTCTATAGCAGAAAATGGCTCCATGAGATTTTTTTGGTAACCTTTTTTTTACTAATTTCTTTTTTTTTTTTTAAGATGCGCACTGAAGGTAAGAGCTTTCTTAATTGAAATAACATTACGCAAACTGTACAGCCAATCCCAGAAATGCCTCTTTTTAGAAGATGACAAGTACCTCTTCAGCAGTCCACTGCATTTTAACAGGAAATTAATACATTTGGCATTGTAGCATTCCTTTAACTTTAGGTCCTGTTATTTTAACATCCCCAGTTAATAAGAAGCAGGTTTTGTTCTTATATTTACACTGACATCATGTGCTTAAATCATGTAAATTTCACATTTAATGTCACATTGTGAATAATTCATTGCAGCAGAAAAAAAATGTGGCAGTCCATCCATACTTCCATGTGTTTTCAAACCAGTCCCCTTGAAAGACAGGGAAGACAAGCAGTAACCACTCGTATTCCATCTTCACAGGCACCCTTTTCTGATGTCTGCAATTATTATGGAAATTCATGTAAGCTCCCAACTTTTACTGCCAATGCTTTTGTCCTGAAAAACTGATCAACTTTAGTTAGATTGGAACACAGAAAACAACCAAAAATTGTCTCCTTTCAGGATTTGTCTGTTCCGGATCTCCCCCAAGCTGGGGAGAGAGAGACTTCTCTTTGGGAAGGAATGGGATTACCATCTGGCCACTCAATTGGCAAAGAAAAAGGAAAAAATAAAAAAAAAACCTCAATGAGGCTTTTTATAACTCCGAGGTTGTAACTGTAATGCCTTCACTTACCGTGTTGTCTCTAAGGAAAAGTTCACTGCATCTCCACTCGTTACCCTCTTGCTAGGAAACATCTGGTTTCCAGCAGGGCTTGTGATCCTGCTGGTTGCCACCGTGTTGCTCAAGTTGAGTAGCAAATACCCAAACATGTGTCAGCACTTCCACTGTGTTCGTACCCAAATGAGTGAATGAAAACAATTTGTAATGTTAGAAAACTACAATCTGATTTCGAATCAAATGCTCCTTTGTACTTTATGAAGCACTGTTAATAATATAAGTAAGTGGAACTAATATATTTAAAAATAAGGCATCTGGGTAAAGGAAATAGCATTTCCTGCTTGCTTTCTTGTTCCTGAGATGGAGCTCGTCAGCGTTCCCCTCTGGTTTTGTTGTTGTGGGAACGTAACTTATTCCTTTGTCTTCCTTCCACACAACCAAAGAGCTGATATGCAAGGGAAGCTATTCCTGATTCAGTCCGGGCACCGGCACCCTTATTCTGGAATAAGTGTTTTAATCCTTACTCATTCATGTAGTTCATTGTATACGAGTACATAAGCGTTGAATTAATTAGGAAGAGTGTGTTCCTTTAAGTGAAGTTATCTCCCCAAACCTGCTTATGTCATGGGACCTGCCTCATTTATATAAGGCCTTGTGCTCATATTTCACATTATTAAAACTGTTGTTGGGGTTTCTTTCTTAAATATCTGCCAAGTTTCCCTTTAGAGGATCACTTTGGACAGAACAAACTAATGCCGGAAAAATCATATACTTCAAATGTTTTTTCTGCCAAGTTTTTTGTAAAGCTGGAGGCAAAATACAAAAGATGCTTTTTTCCTTCTTGTTACTGCCCATTTATTTCATCCCCTCCCTCTTCATTCCATTTCCATTTAAAAAGGCCACACTGAAGCAAAGTTTATAGTTCAAGGGAAAGGCAGGTAATACCTGAGTTGTAATCTGAATTGCTTGAATGCCCAGGCTGTCATTCTGGTCCGCGTTAAATGGACTCTTTGATCTGTGGGTGATCAGGGTGGTGCACCAGGGCTCCTGGGACTGGTCCTGCGCCCAGAACACCGTGCCATCGGGCCCCAGGGCAGAGTGTTGATTCAGGGTGGAGTTGGAGTGCCTGGAGTCTTGGATGGTGATGATGAGGAGGAGTCAGGTACGCTGACGGAGTAGCACCGCGTCCTGCAATGTTTCACCTCTGCTTAGGGGCCTCTGGTCAACACGGAGCCTCAGGCTATGCATTTAGCCTTTAAGACTAAGTCAAATCTTAATTCTCATTGAGTGCGGTACTGAAAGACCTTCACCCAAACACTTTTTGTAAAGGCAGTGCTAGGTCGGGAGCCAGATAGATGTTTTCTAGTTTTAGCAACATTAATTCTGCTAGGTTAGGTGTGGTTGGTGGTTCATTCTGTATTTCGTTGGAAAGATGCACTCTTTACTGAGCAGAATATTGAAAATCACATCCTCAAACAGATCTGCATTCAAAACTGAAAATGTTCATCAGATTTATTGTACTGCTTTTGTTCACTGCCCACGTTTTCAGTTTCATACCCATTAGGTTTGTGTTTTCCTTTATAGAAGCAAGAGAAAAAGCAAAAGACATATTTCTGTGTACAACTGATCTCACTGAATGAATCATGCAGGGAACATATTGGATTTATTGATATCCAACACCAAATAGTCAATTCCCATTTCAGAACCTTAAAAAAACCCCAGAACTGACATACAGATAAAATATGTTTTTAATAAATTCTCACAATATTATAATAATTTTACCCAATAAGAAGTAAAATAGGGGCAAGCAACGCTGTTTCTATTAACTTTTTGTGCTTTCCTGAGTTAGTTTTCTTAATTTGCAAGGCAGAAGCAGTAATGCCAGCCTTTTCTAGAAGAAAGAAAATCTGTCAGCAGGATGGCTCTCTTTGCAGCAAGCAGCTCTCCCAGGAGCAGGTTAGGTAACCTGCCCAAGGCAGGCTGTCAGCCCCGGCATCCCAGCACACCTCGTGTAGAGAACATTCCTGCTGGCCGGAGTAACTTCAGGTGTAAGAGAAGGTCACAATACAGCAAAACTGAATATGGTTACCTGCGCCCTTCTGTTGGCATACAGACAGGGCTTTTTTCATGATAAAAGCTTAAATATTGGTCCTTAAGTCAGCAACCGAGTCAACACCAATGAAAGTAAAGTCTTTTCAAGAATATTCTATTTCAAGACGTTCTCTTCTTATTTCAAAGAGTGGGAAATCACCATGAGTTTTCTGGATGGTTTAGTACGATACATATCAAAGCCATTTGCAACACTTTTCTTTTTCCTCTCTCTTCAGATTCTCTAACAGATGCGTGCTGATAAGTTGGTTTGCTCTATTATTTCATAATGATTTGTGCTTTTTTTCTAATAGGAATTTGAAGCTTGTGCTTTGCTTACTAATGCTCAGCAACTTAAACCACCTTTCACCAGAAGATGTGTAGGCCCATTATCCCTGGATAAATTACATTGCTGTAAATTGGCACCCTTAAATCTGTTGAAGAACATTGATCTTAATTTCAGCTTCCTAAATACTGTTTCGTATTATGGCTTGAATATTAGAAATTCTGGGTTTTCGTAATATAAATTGTGATGTTTTCACAATAAGTGAGATATCAAATTCACCCATTCAGATGCTTAGAGTGATCCATAGTCATGCAAAAACTAGTTATTACTTATTTTCTATTAGTAAGCCTTGGACTTTGCAGCAGAATATCTGTTCTGCCCAAAAAATCTTTTAACAAAGAGTAAAATAGGGATAAATCCAACAAAAACGAGAGCATTCATGTGGAGAAATTAAGTGCACAATTTAGAATTATGGGTTGGGGTTTTTTTGGGGGGGTGGGGGAGTATTTAGAATTTATTTAGTTTTTGTTGGAGTTTAGGGGCACTAGCCTTTTGAGAAGGAGAATATGTCAACAATTTGAGAGGGTGAGATGTCTGGATAAAAAGGAATATATACTATTCTTACCTGCAGAGAAATTGCAAGGTAGTTTGGGAGAAGAAAATGGGATCAAAAGAGACATTGGCCAAGTAATACACAGAGGAAGAAAAGTGAAAAAACAGAAGTTATTTAAGCTTATAAAAGCCTTAAAATAGAAAAAGTTGAGGTTAAGTTTGACCCAGCATATGAACTGTGGAGGAATTTTTAGCCTGTCTGGACATGGACAGAGCAGCTCTTGGTGTCTTGAAACAAATAGACTGAAGATGCATGAAGTGACAGTCTGTAAAACCAGAGTTCAAGTTATACTGAAAGACAGAGCAGCACAAACCTTGGTAGAAGAAACACGCGAGTAGGACTTCTCATTAGAATGTTTATCTTTTAGTTTCTGCCACCACTTATGTACTCTGGGATTCTTTGGGGTAAAAGATAAGGTGGTAATATTATTTGTTCCTGATGTATTTATTTTCTATTCAGGTTACGCATTTGTTTGATAACGGAGGGACTGTCTTCTTTGCTATTTTCATGGCAATTTGGGGTAAGTACGTTTTTATTTGGTTTGTATTTTTATTTCATCTGACCCTTTTATATGATTACTGGTTAAACAGAGATTATAGCTCTTCATAAAATTTAAAGAAGGATTATGATTTTGTCACACAAACTTTTTTTTGTCCTGTTTTCATCAACTTCAATTTCTGTGCTAGTAGAGGGTGAAAATAATACCTTTTATCGTTAATGTAATGACTGTCCTTAGCGTCTTAAAAGTCTTTAAGCCTGAATTTTATATCATGCAGGCAGAAGTCTTTTTAGAGGCAAACATGCAGGTTAATTTACTGATCTGGAGTCAATATAAAAATCACACCTTGTAGAGAATTCTTACCAAAAAATGAGAATGTTTCTGTGGGAACTAATTAGAGGGAAGTATAGGAAAGATTTGATGTTAAGTGCTTACAGCAATTTAGATATTTATATTCAAAGTCTCAGTCTGAATATCTCATTATGTTCACTCTGACATCACACACATCATGTCATGGGGCCCAAAGCCAAGCAGGGTGATATCCACAGAGGCCACTGTTGCACTGGAGTGACCAAGAACAGTCTTGCCTCTCTTAGAAGGTCAGTGTAATAGGGCCATACAAGACAGATGTAATGGTTCCGGCTTGATGGAATTAGCTTTCACTGAAGCTCATAGTATTTTGCTGCTGGAAAGTAGGGAAGACTGGTATTAGAACAAGAGATAATTAATTTTACCGATTTAAATATTTGTTTATGTAAACCCTGAGAAAATAACACCGGTTCACATACATACAACTCTCTGAATTCAAGCCAGAGTTTTACAATTTTAAATAGAATCAAATTGCACACAACAGCTTTATTTATGTAATAGGTATGAATAAGCATTAATGACTCTAACTTAGTGAAGGATGAACAAAAGTCACAAATTTTGGAGGCTGTCCTGGTAAAAGCAAAAAAACCAATATACAAACAACAGCAAAACAGCAGAGAGTTACATAGACAAGACAAGCACATGCACATATGTGCAAAAATTATAATTTGATTGTTAAAAATTAACATGATATAGCTGGAGGGCAGACTTTAATTGCTTGCCTCAGTGATATTTCTTCATTGGCTCCTAATCTTGCTGTTATAGCCTTGGAATTACTAATAATTAGTTTCATATATTCCTAAAATACATTGTACTTGGTTATATGGTACCGATGTAGACAACGCTGGTAGCTCCTCAGCATCTTTTCATCTTCTTTGAGTTCTCCTTAGAGAGAGCTCCTTCCATTTTCAGCTGAGGCCAAGGTTCAAGTGTAAGGAGGAATTTTGCTTATATGATACTGCTTTACTATTATCAGGAAAGATGGCACAATAGGTGCTAAGGAAGATGAAAGCTGAACATTACATTTTTCTTAGTTTCAAGCAGCAGAGCGATACTCTCGCTTAATATAGGTGAATGTGTCTCAGATTTTCAGTCTGCTATCCAATGTGCTGGGTACAATGTTAGAAATCAGGTTCTGGTTTTGATGGGAAGTGTGCTGTTTTCATGCCTGAACCCTATAGGAATGGCAGCGCTGCACATATGCACTCTAATCTTTGAAATAAATACCTGTTTTACTCATCTGCAGTGTGACTGCCATTGTTTCTCTCTGGTGTGTGTGTGTGCGTGTAATTTTCTCACATATCAAATAAACCCTCATTGCAACATTCCCAGCCAATTATTGATATAACTCCATCGACATGATCCACAGTCTCCACGCTAAATAAAGCATTTTAACAGAGTTACAGTAACAGGCACGTATCCTATGTGAGTAGTTATTTTCTCTGCACTTTATTTTGTTTATACTATGCCTTTACAGCTATGTCTTTTTCATGTTCTTTCTTTCGTTCTATCTAGACATGTCTAGTAATTGCAAACAGATAAACTATGCAATTATTTGCACTATGCTGCCATAATTTTACTCTTTAGCTGGACAAAACTAGACCATGCTTTTTAAGTTATCTATATACATGGCAGAGATAATTCCTTTTCTTTCACGTTAAGATAAGTGTTTCTTCTATGTAACCTGTACCAAAACCTTTTACATAATTTCTATAGATTTAGCCTGCAATGCAAACAACAGATCAGTCTGACAGAGGAATAGAAGCTCGTCTTCTTTTTTTCCCTTCGATAGTGATTTTGATTGTGTCATCATAGTCAAAGGTTAAATGTAGTCTGTTACTCAGTAATTCCATTCTCCCCAGCAAACTTCAACCTCTTAGTAATCCAAGTAAACCTAATTATTTTTGTCATATTCACTGAGGAAGGCACAAATGTAGAGTGGGTAAAATAATGCCCTGAGTCATTTATGAGATAGAAATGTTATTTGGACAGAATAGCTTCACCTCAAAGTAGTTAAATTTGTGATTTTTTTGTATTGATGCTAAAATATCTTTGCAATCCTAGTCAAATTTTGCTTTGTTACAATGTCTGCATTCTTGACCAAAGTTACACAAGGCAGAATTTTACCTGGGTGCTATTTGTCTATATTACTTCTAAGAAAGCAAGTATAATATCCTTCCAGGAAAACTACAGGTAGATCATTGGATTACAAACTAGAAGACCGATGCCGTGCTACTGGAGCCTAGCTGTTGCCTGTCAGCGTATCTTGAGATTTTCCCCTTGCTTTCCAAAACACTGTTTGCACAGTAGTGGTGGTAAGATAACAGCTGCCATGTTGTTTTGGAAAAAAACGAAAGCGTGTAGATAACAGTTGAGAGTATATTCGGAAGCAAACGTTATGGTGAAGGGCGGGGTGGTGTCATGTCAGCCATAGGGATGCCGTCGGCTGGGCACCCTGCGCTGTCTTCCTCTGCCTTGTCTGCTGTGCTGGTTTTGTCATCTGAGGCACATCCAAAACTCGTATCGTATCGTCCGAGTGAGTTGTCTAAGTGGAGAACTGAAAGGGTAATGTAATTATTTTTTATATATTGCTTGAAAGACTCTTATCTGCATACACTGGGTATCTGGCGGTTTACTTCAGCAGTGCTCACAGCTAAATCCAGCTAACTTCTTTTTTACGTATGGGTGAGCAAAAGATGAAGGCCCTGGTTCATGATCTTCTGACTATAACACCTGTCCTCCCAGTAATGCCCGTTCAGCACTACATGGGTGGTCGACTTTCAAAGCTGGTTCCTAATCTGATGTTCTGGCAGCTTTCAGCTCTTGCATTTAAGCCAGAAAGGGCATATTGCCAGAGTTTTATTTTGATTTGATTTTATATGAGAAAAAAAGTGTGTTTAGCCTCTCAGTGTTTGTTTAAACATTTAAAAATAAAGTCCATGAACATGATATAAATGTTTGGAGACTGTGTGATTACACTTTAATACAAGTTTATGCATATTCATGGAGTAGACAAAAGCAATCTCCTTTTTAAACCTCTTAAAAATACTTTTACTCCTAAAAACAGGTATAGCTTCATCCCTCATTCTGTAATTGAAGTTGGATGAGTAAGGAGTCTAGCCTTTTTCAGTTAATTAAAGTTTAGGAGAGCTTTTGAGATCTTTGATAGTTTTGAGCTCTTTTATAGTTTTGAATTCACCCGCAATTCTTTGAACAGCTTCACTGATATTAGATACGTATTTCCTGATATTTCAGACGTTAAAGAAATAACTGGTAAGGAGGAGACATAGGGTTAGGGGGAGTATTGGTTAAGCTGAAATTTAAAAATAATAAAGTACTGTCAATTGAAAACTAGTTTGACTGGAGTTGATGATGTAATTCCTAATAATTCAGTAAGACCAGACAATTTAAGCAGCTCTGTGTAGAAATAAAAGATGTTCTTATGCAAAACACTTGTGCTGTTCCTTACCTGGGTCATTCCTTGTATCATCATAAAGCCGTCTGTGGGAAAATGACTCAGACCTTTTCTTAGCACATATAAAATGTCCAATCAGACCAATTAATATAGATCCCAAAATGGCTCCTACAACGACACCAGCTATCATTCCTCCTTTGTTGGTTTTGTCTAGGCGAGAAAGAAAGAAAGAAGAGAGAACTGAATGAGAATAATAAATCCGTAAGATCACTTCGTAGTAGTCGAGGGCTTTGTGGAGTGAGACTTTTCACCAAGGGTCTGAAACACTTTGCAGACTATGACTAAACCAGCCTCTCTGCAGAAAAACTTTCTGCCTTTATAAAAAAAAATAGACATCTCCATCCTTGATTTTCAAGGGAATAACTGGGGTTTAAAAAAAAAAAAAAGGCAGCTAAATGAGTTTTTAGTCAAATAAAAAGGTTCCAGGTTTAATTACAGATTCAATCACTATCCTTTTATTTAAAGAAATAAGCAGTAATCACTCTTTGAATGCAATTATTTGTAAGTATTTAAGCCAGCAGTTAAATTTGCAGCCTCTGAATTTCAGGTGATTAAGTTTTAGAGTACCAGTTTTTGAGTATGCAAGGTAAGAAATCCAGTAATGCTTTCTGCACCTGTTCAGTTAGCAGAATAACTGCATTCCTCCAAGATTTTCCTCAGATTTCCTAAAACTTTTCTTCAAAGTATTCTGTTTTTCTTGGAACTGAACTTGCTCTCCCTCCCCCCTTCCTTTTCAGTCATATTATCTAAAGATCGGGTACATTGTAATTATTAGAACTATGACTGGAAACGTGAAAGTCTGATGCTCCTTCAGTTCTTAGTACAAACTGTACTCTACTGGATATGATGGATAAGCCTTTCAGTCCCGTATTAAAAGCTTGAAAGCTAATTAATGGCAAAAAATTACTGTCTCTTTTGAGCTTTTCTTTTCCTGAAGACCTGATTCGGAGCAGCAGGATAGAGAAGTGCCACGGCAGTTTTATGCTCCATTGTTTTCCCACGCATACTCAACTTGATAATTAAATGCTCAGTGAGTAATTCCTTTGGAAGTATTTATAAGAAGTCATCTTTAGTTACAAAAGTTTCTGAACTTAAGTAAGTTGACACGTTGCATGTTTTAAATGTTATTTCTACACATCTGCTTTGAAGGTCCACTCCAGTGTGAATGGGCAATACCTGTCGTTAGGTTCCCCCACTCTTGAAGGTGTTAAACAAATAAACAGCAAATAATTTTAAAAAATATTTTTTATTTTGAGTGAGTTTTAGTTTTAGTCTATACTAGGTCACTTATTAATTCATACCTCTTACAAAGCCTCCTGTTCAATGAAAAAAAGGTTTTAGTTCAGCATCATGATTTTATTAAACCAGTTGGACTTTAGTTGGATGCTTACCTTCATTGGCGTCTTTGGAATTAGATGATGGAGTGGAATTGCTGAAATTATGATTCAGCCCTGTTGTCTGCTGAATGGGGTTGAAGTTTGGCGTCGGACTGTCCTGCTTCACCATGGGTGATGTCAGAGCGATGCTGGTGGGGGATGATGCGGTGGGGTTGACTGAGGAGTTATCACTGGGGAGTGTCGCAGCTAAAGGGGTGCTATGGGTGACTGTGGAGTGACTTGGTGTCGCTGTGGAAGTAGAAGTAGCTGCAGCACTTCTGGTCATTCCATAAAAGTCACCCCTTGTTGGAAATGTCGCAAAAGACGTTGGGATTCTGTTGAAGTTTGTGGCAGAGTTATTCAGTCCATCTTTCGATACCATAGTGACATTTGAAGACAAAGTGGTGCCGTCAGTGGACCTCAGGGCTGTGCTGTTTGGCCCACTGCTCATCTCTGTTCTTTTTGCCACATTTTCGTTGGCATTGGCAGTTGTTGGTGCAGCATGACTGATGGTAGAAGGGTTTATGGCAGTACTCGTAGGCAGAACAAATCTCTGTGAAGCTGGTTGCACTGTAGACCAATTGTTGTCTGTAATTGTGCTATTTCCATTTCTTGTTTCATTTACTTTTCTGCCCTCGGTATTGCTTTTGTTCCATTGCAGCCTTGCAAGCAGAAAAATGAAAATCATTCCACAGGAGGGTTGCATGGTGTTGACTTCAAATTTTGTTTTGTTATATACAGGACCTGCAAGAAATTCACTTTTGTCCATTATTTTATTTTGCAAAACAAAGTTACCCAGTTAAGACCCAAATAAGCTGGTAAAAAAGTTAGTGTAGTACTGTAGAAATCTCCCTAGTTTACCATGTGTCGATGCTGAAAACTTTACATCCCTGAGTGTTAATGATCTAAAATGATATTGATGATCAACAAAAGCTTTTTGCACAAAAAAATGCCATGGTTCTGTAAACAGGCCGCATACTCAGAGGGGAATGATTCAAAACCACTTTGCTATAGAATGAGGTAATGATACATATTTCGATGGCACGCTCGAGGCAATGTTTTTTGGGCAGGCAGCAACTCCAAGAGCATGCTGAAGAGTTATGCTCCATTGTGAAGAAATATAATTGTTGCAACTAGCCCTGAAAGTTGATGGATAATGTTTTGTGACCCTGAGCAGTGAACGTCATATGAATGCTGCCAGGAGCAAATTGAAAACTAAATCAGTCCAGGGTTTATGGATGATGCTGAATTTGTGTGGAAACTTCTTTTCCTATAGGGAACTAGAAGCTGTATATTATGCATTAATTTTTCAAATGTTAGACTGAGAAGGATGAGAAAAACTCATCTTGAAGTCACATGGTGGTAGCAGGTGTGCTGCTCAGTATATCCGTGGGGTTTGGGGCGGGGGGGTGTCTACATATGGGACAGGGTGAGGTCATGCAGTTTTTAACTCTCACACGTAACCTCTCATGTGACAGCACAATAAAAAGTATAATAAGTTACATCTTCAGCATCATTATTTAATTAGGTGTCCATGTATGTAGGTACTTTACCATCTGAAGAAAGGAGATATACACCTAGAAAAAAGAACTATTTCTTTCATGTTCAGCCTCCCCTCCCACTGTCTTATGCTTTTTCCTATTGGTGTTTTGTTTGGGGGAGGGGGGGGGATGAGGGCTGGGTTTGTTCTTTTGTTTGGTTTTGGTTTGGTTGTTTTGGTTTTTTTTTCATTTAATTGTGCATTTATCCCAGGTTAGCTTCTTTGTATGTAAGATGGTCAGAGCAATGGAAAGTGCATATACAGTAACAGTAGATAGCAGTCAGCTGTGGGTAATGTTATATCAATGGGTAGACGATATTTAATTATCCTGTCAAGGTATCTCATTTTAGCTTTATTCTTATTTATTTCATGGTGAAAAGGTGGTACCACTACTCGAAATGCATGTGTATTTATAAAATGCCATTTAATCTGCTTTTTAACATATGTTCTGTTTCTCAGCACTGCTTATTTCCCAAGTTAAGGTCAGTTACATGGTGGGAAGGATCCTTGGAGTATCAGTCAAACTCATGATAACCACTTTGACCCCAAACAAGCAAGCCAAAGAGAACCCCTTTGGAGTTCAATTATCAGCTCCGATTATGTTTACAATTTGAATGATAGGGCTCCACATGACTATGAAATGCCGTGCAATCTGAATATTAGATTTTGATTTGTTAGTACTAATAACTGCAAAATAGCGAAGAAAAAAAAAACCTCTGCTGTATTTTACAAAGTTGTCAAATGCATGCTTTCATTTTAACAGTATTGTTGTTTTAATTCAGCGGCATGGTCTTTCCTTCCTTGTATTAATAGTCATTAGTGAACAAAGTGGGTTTGCTCGTATTGCTCATTATCCCTTCACTGTAACTAAACTACATAAGAGAATTACACTCAATTCACTTTAACTATAATTTTAATTTGCAGAAGAGTGTACAAAGGAGTCAATATCCTCGCTGAACAAATTCTTTGTCATTTTTTCCGATTGGCTTACTTGTGTAACCTTCCTCATAGTGAGCCACAGAGAAGAAACCTCCTTGCTTTGAAAGTCGTGTACTGTAGTTCTCAGGCTGTGATGAACTGCTTCCTGGAAATCCTTTTGTGTGTAATAATAAGCTCTTCTTTTTCTACTGCAACATTAATGTCCATACACTTTAGAAAAACCTGAAGTTCTTCAAAGATACTCATTGCCTTAGAGCTTAATATGCAAATAGTGCTATTGCAGTAAAACAGCAGTGCTACAGATTAGCCAAACTTGCAGAAGAGCCCAAACCTTAAATTAGCTGGTCAAGTAAGTGTATAAGGAAGCTATGAACAGATTATTAATGGGAAAAAAAACCAAAAAACAGTCTCACTTTTTGATTCACTGGTATTCATGTTGCTCAATACTAGCTCAGTGGAAATCAGTGCAGTAAGCATAGGCTGAAGTGAGCAGAAATGACATCAGTGTGGGATTAGGCTGCAGTTCAGTCACCTAGATTAGCTCTACCTTATTTTAGCATAAAAAAGGGGGCTTTACATAGGATGGTTACCACCGTGTTTCTTCAGTGACTTTGCATTTGGTTCTGCGCTGCTAGAGTCAAATTTCATGAGACCTATGACAGCTGGGTAGAAAACAAAAGCCAACTCCAAAAAGAGGAAGGGTAAAATTTCTCCTTCAGTGTATGGCTTTATGAAGAGATGTAGTGGTCCTTATTCAAAGAATCCACCAAGATGTGAATGCAATTTCCCATAAAAATGGCTCTCTAGTGTGAACCTGAGTATGCACTGATTGTGTCTATACTGGAAAATGTGTAGCCCAGTGGCAAGTGATCCGTAGAGGTGCTGAGGGCTTGATACTCACTTTTCACACATTTCTGGAGGGGGTTTGCTCTGAACTTGCCACGATCTCTTCTGTTTGGACCCTTTAGAGCTGGCCTATGTTAGGCTGCTCCTGGAGCACATCACTGAGCTTACTGACAGGGCTGCCCAGTAGTGTGAGCCAAAGGGCAGCAAGTGGAGATGATCAGGAGACTTTAAAAGCGTGCTCCTGATGTGGATTAAAATCCTAATGTAGGTACAGCCACGTTGAGGAGTTTGTGATTCTAGATCATACAGACTTCTCTCTTTTAATTGAAATAAATTGAAAAAAGGCTACAAAACCCCTTGTTGATCTGTTATTAATAAAGATTAAAGTTGCTTTACAGCAGAAGTTGTTCAATATGAAGCTACTAGTGTACATACATGTACATCTGCACACCTACACTCGGGGTGAAGCCCTGGTTCCATTCAAATCAACCTCCCCTGGGTCTATGGACTTCACCAGGAAGGTTGCAGTGATACTGCATCTGGCTTTGTGTTTTCCTTAAACTGCTCAGATTTGCACTGAATATCTCTGCAACGCAGAAAAAAATGTCCTAATAAATTCTTATGTGGCGATTTTCATATAAATGTGTATCTAGCGGTATTTTAAGTATTTAAAAATAGATTTTTGGCATGATAAATTAATTGCAACGTGTATTTCCTGAATGCAAGCCAGCACCTGCCGGTGATAGGTGTAATGTCTGCAAAATCTCTGCAACTGTCAAGAAAACAATCATTTCAACTTCTTCTTCTGGGCAGATAATACAATCTTCAGAACTATAAATTCAAAGGACATTCTTTTGCATACCAATAAATTGAACCCTGCACTGTTTCCCTCCCTCACAAGAGTAATTAGAAAGTCCTTTATGTACTAAACAGTGGCATGATAAGCAAATTATTAATGACACTTCTTTCTTTCTTGTCGTCTGAAGTAACATGTTTGTATTTGCGGAGCTTTCAGACTTGCTATGCTTCCTAAGCCGCATAAAGCAGGTTGTTTTTACCTTTACATCAGTGATCCAAAAATAGATGGAACAAATATAAAGCAACATATAGAGAATTACTCTTCTAGAATTTGGAAAGAAATAACAGCAAATGATGGTCCCAGAAACGTGTTGGATTTTTGCTCTTTGCTCTAAATTTTGGATTGCTCTCCAAGGATGAGATACCTCTCAACTTAATGAGCAATGAATATTAAATTTTCAACCTTAAATATATTTTAATTTTTGTACTGAGAAAATAACTTGTAAGTTTGTAGTGAATTATAAGGAGGAATATAAATATGAATTGTCTTCTATAATTAATTTAATTTTTCCCCTCTGTTCCTAGCTAGCAGCCTGACAAGTGTAAGTACACTGGCTGAGCTTCCTAAGTATGCATTTCCTGTTCATTTTTGGTATAACTAAGCATAGCAGAAGCAATAACAATGTGGCAATACATTTCCTTACAGAAATTTGGTATAAAGTAGCATACACAGAATACTTCCCTTAGCCACCACCCCCCCCGCACATAAAATGGCTCTGAACTGACTCTGGGAGAAATTCTATTCTTGCTTGGTAAGGAGCACAAATACCCACTAAAGCAAAGTATGAATTTGAGAGAAATACTGCCATTGTTTGTGGTTGCTACTTCCCTGCTTTAATGTTTGAATCACAAAATGTTTGGGGTTTTTTCCAATTATTTTCTCAGAAATACACTCTAAGTAGAATTTGGCTACACCAGCACCGATTGCCGAACACTGTATAAAAGAACAATCTGATTATTAATCAGATCCACTAATAAACATAAAAAACCCCTTCAGACTTACCTTTGAGCTCTACAAAATAACGCAAGAACCTGTTGAAATACTGCTAGGGCCCCGGGTGCAGTTAGTCTGGTGGGAAGAGGGGAGCGCGGGTGCAATAAAGGCGGCGGGGGTGTGAGCCGCCGGCCAGGAACGTGCCGTACCGGCCGGGCGAGGTGAGCCGGGGCGGCCCTTGGCCGCACGGAACGGCACGTCTGGTACCAGCCCCGGCGACTTCGCCGCTCTCACGACTGAGCTCTGTCATCAGGGAGTCCCCAGAAATTGCAGTATTTATGGTAAAGTGGGTAGAGCAGTGCATATTGCTTAATCCTTTGAAAGCCTTTGAACTGGTATTTCAGAAGGGTGGCTGTTTTCCGTAAACTATAGAAGCTATTGTTCTGTGTACTATGCAACTATTAATTTAATAAAAGATAGCTTCTTCTTATCACAGAGTTTCCTACGGTACGCTTTGTGAGATGAAAACTGGACGAGGCACGTCTTCTACAAAATAAAGCAGCAAAATGAGTTCTGTTAAGAGAAACGTGCTGCTAGAAATGGGTCTGATCCTATCTCCAAATATGTTCACAGTTGCAATAATGTATGATAAAAATCTAAATGCAAATTTTACGAATTTATCAGATGTCGTTAATTTTTACTTTGGAATACATAACTAGCTAGAGATCTGAGTGTTACAACTCTTACTCCTCACTTCAGGTTTTATACAAACAATACTGGATTAAAGTAAGAATGAGGAAGTCAGGCACATCATATATACCTTACTATGCTGATCTGGTCAACCCATGATTTTTTTTTAATTCTTTATGTATATTTATTCTAGTCTGGTATGTGGTGAAGAGCGACTCAGAAATGTTTCAGTATGGTGTGACTGTTTGAGTGGAATGCCATGATGTTGTTATCTGTTTCCACTTCAGATTTTTAAGGAATCAAGTGCAAATACACTTTCATAACTTATCCTTGAGATGAGTGCTGAGGATATGGCATATACAGGAGGTGTTTATATGGGAGCAACTAGTGGTGTTTTCTTGAAAATACTGCAGTGGACAAGTGGAAGGTTTTCTGTGAAGTGGATTGGGTTCTGCCCTCTCTAATATCCCTTTTGGGGAAGTAAATTATTTGTGCGGCGTGAGGTGGGGTGGTCTGTGAAAGGAAGGAGGACAGAGTCTGATACCGTGGGTTTGGTTTTCTTTGGAATCTAGCATTCTCTGCAGTGTGTATCAACAAGCTTCCAACTCATATTTATTGCTGTGTCTGGGTGGCCATGAATCCAACAGATTGACCAGGAGATCTGAAAACAAGCACCACAAATGTGTGGCCAAATTTGGATCTCACGCAGCATTAACCACATGACAAGTGATATACTAGGGTCGGCAGTATACTTCACACCAGCATGCACACATTATGGTGCTGAGAAGCCTTTCTGATAGTTTTTTAAAAAGAAAGGTTATTTGAATAGATATATAATATTTGATAATAGCAAGACCTTAAAACTTGTAGGGTGCAATATATCTATTACAGTGGTATGAAAGTCATACCCCTCTAGTGCTGCCCTTGGCACTGGGCTTGGGAAGGTGTCTGCTCTCTCTCTCTTTTATTTGTTAGCAGTTTAATTCATCTGTTAGGAAAAGTAAAAACCGTTTACCTGAGTGACTTGACACCTAATGGAAGGTGCTGTTTGTGACTCAGTTCTTGGCTGAGTGAGGTGTGCCTGCAGGATGCTGGCGCTGAGCGCTGGCCCACTGTTCCTGGAAGGCAAAACCAGCAGCGAGCCTGAGCGTGAGCAGATTCAGAGCTGTGCCCATATGGAGGCGAGGTGGTTCAGAGTATTTCGGGAGCGGGAGGTGAGACTAAGCTGTCATTCAGCTGGAGCCTGTATTTATTGAGCGGCAGCTTCAATTCTGAAGAGTGTGTCTCAGTAGCAGGTGTGGTACCAATTCTGTAGAACTGGTTTTATTGCATAGCTTTGCTGTAAAGGAGTCCGACTGAATAAAACTGAAGAAGTGATTGAGCAGAGTATTCAGAAGGGCCCTGGCTGGCCGTGGCCAAACTCAGCAGAGGGGCAGTGGAGACAGTCCCCTAGCTCCTTACTGAAAATCCTCTTTGCCATAATTTTTTAGGGAATAAACACAGGATTCATTTTGACGCAGTGGCTCTTCTAAAACATTCAGAAGGGATGTGCTCACATAACAGTCCTGGGTTCTCTGGGTTTTTTGTTTTCTTTGGATTTCTTTCTCTGCTCTCTTCTTTCTTTCTCTGCTCTCTTCTTTCTTTCCATAGCATTTAACAGCAGCATTTCTTCCTCTTGATGATGTCAAACTTCTGTTTTACTTAAGATTATATCAATGCACAGCCAATCTTTCCCGTCTGTCTTAGCCATCAAACATCACCCTACTTGTCTTCTGAATGATTAAGAACAGTGTCAAGCACTTGCCTAGAGATTTTGGTTCTTCATCAGCACAAGTACTGGCAGTGTAAGGGCAGTAAACATAAGGTAAATTAAATCAGAATTGAAAGAAACTTTTGGAAGTGTACAACGGGCAGAACTGCAGACTGTATTGCAGAGCACTGAATAACAAATCCCTAAATGAGCAGGTCTATACCAAAATGCTGGACAAAAAAAGGAAATACACCATATGTTATGGGACTTTAAATTCAGGACGGCAATTGGAGCTATAAAGTGGGAAGCAGCGTGCCTGGGGAAAAGCAGGGGAGGCACCAGATAATGTTTTCTGTAGGAAGCTGGAGGCTTGTGTGTGACCCTCTAAACCATAAATTATCCAGAGCTCTTGAGCGGCAGGATTAGGCAGAAAAACTCTGCCGGGTCAAAGCAATGTTAGAACATGAATGTTCTCATCCTGATGTTCAAATGGTTGGCTTAGTCATCTATTTTATGTCTTGTTTTTCTCCAGAAGTAGTTGATAAAAGTCAAGGCTTAGCATTTTCAGAGCTGGGAGCTCAGGGTAAGAGCTGAGTCACTAAGAAGAGCCTAGCAGCTAGGACTCGATTGCCTGGAGAGCAGTCAGGGACAGGTGGCATTAGTGTGACAGAGTAAAATAAAGGCAAGCCAGGAAGGATCCAGGCCTTCTGTAGAACTGGACAAATATTTGCATTTCCAAATTCTGATGTTTTTTCACTGTCAGTTAGACTAAAAGTTTACACCGCAAGAGAAGTTTTGTGATTTTTTTTTTTCCATCATGTTTTTTTTTATGTAGTTCTCGCTTTTGACACTATTTTCTCAGTAGCCTTGTAGCACAGCAAAATTACCATGAATTCTATTCTACTGCGTGAAAGAGAGTATTGCATAATTTTTTAAGAGCTCAGGTGAGTCTGGAAAAGGTGCTTTAGTTGGCAGGTATAGTTAGTGATCGGGCCTCACCTGTTTATCTAGATGGATGATTTTCTTGATCTTTGCATTATCAAATGCTTCCTGGACATAAATAACATAAAAGACGTCATTTATTATTGTTATTCATATTATACTAGAGCCTATTATTCATGCTATACCAGAGCCTGAAAACCTTAACTGAAAGGCAGATCTTGATTTAAAGAACAAGCAAGTTATCCCAAATCTTAGGGGACAGACAGAACAAAATATATAGCATTGTAAAATTAGCATATATTCAAACGAGGACACCATTTGTCCACAGTCTAGTATTACTTCTAGACCACAACTGCCTCATTTTCTTTCCAAAACTTCGATGGATATTTGCACAAGGTAAAATACTTGCCAGTCCAAAAAAGTAGCGTGTACTTCAGTAGTCCACCCTTCCTCATTCTTTTCTTCAGTAATGGTACCGGGGGAAAAAAAGTCACTAGTTCAATTGCTTGGTTTCAGTTTCTCTGATTCAAGTATTTTAAGTCAATGGGATTTAAAATTCATTATTTTATTCCTGATAACTGGGCCACTTCCTCAACTTCTATTACCTTTGAGTGTAACCAAGTGAATTATTTCATTTGCACAATTACAGAATTACCACTTTTGGCACGGGGCTGGTGGATATCTTGGGTGTGCTTCCTACCGCAGGCGGACACGCAGAGGAACACCCAACACCGTGTTTTGCAGAATGTGTTGCATTCCTCCTATTTGGTCACATGAGAAAAGTATCATTTGTTTTGTGTATAGCATGGCCTTAGGTTGCTCCTGAGTCCTCGCGCGTCAGGAAGGGATTTCTCTTGCAGGGTGGTGTCTTCTGTAACATTTCTGAGTCTTGCGCCGCACTGGTTGTGATAGCGCTTCCAGTGACAGTGAGAAAAGGGTCTTTCACCCTTGGATGACTCAAGTACAAACCCCGCTGCTGCTTAAATAAGAGAGCTGGGTGTTGTCCTTGTTAGGAGCATCTGAACCTTAAATGAAATCTGTGGTGAAGACAGGGTGCATGCTTGGAAGAGTAAAAGAACATACTACCAGAAATAATATTCAGGGACGAGTTCCTCTCATTTAGCCATCCATTATTTATGGATAGCGGTATGGTGAACTGCTGCTAACTTCTAGTCATTGTGCTTTAATATAGTATATGGATAAATCATATATTTATATATAAAATGATGATAGCTATATAATATATATATATATAAACCCAGTAAGATGTTAAACGTAATACAGAAGTATAGAAAAAGGTAGGAATGTGAGACTATCCTATTCAGTTTGAGTTAGAAATCCTCCTTCTGAGCAGTCAGCTTGCCAGATGGAAGCAAATTTTCTCATGCCTTATTTGAAAGCACTGTTTTTCAGGGAACAATTGGACAATCCCACATTTTGTCAGGAATCCCACCAAAACAAGGTGTCTTACCCTTAGTGCAAACCACGGTGTTTGGGAAACTTGAAGTTATTTATTGGTTGTAGTTATTTGTGTAGGACCTACTGAAAACACTAAGTACGTGGAGAATTTGATTATGATCTCACAAATAGATTAGAAATACTTGTTTAAAGACATATTTTAGTAATGAAGCTAAATTCCAGTATAAAGCTGGTATAGCTGGGAAAGAAGCAAGGTTGTGTTGATGCAAACCGAATAAAATGAGATCATAATTTAGCTCTTTATTAACAGACACCATTGTGTATGCCTATCCTTGTTTCTTCAAGGAAAGATTTTAAACCATATATGTTTTGAATAAAATGTGTATGCATATCCTTGTTTCTTGAAGGAGAGATTTTAAATCATCTACGTTTTGAAGAAAATTAAAAGCAAAACGATGATCTAAAAGGGATGGCTGTGTCTCATATTGACAGGTACCTATGTCTGTACAGATGTAGCAGACAACAAAAAAATGATTCTTAGATAAACATTGTAAAACAGTGTTCCAATTTTAACAGCGATTATCCTGAAGTTACTCATAGTTTTCAGATTCTGTGGGGAAAACAGACAGAAAGTGGCTAATGACAGTTATCATGTTACATATTGCTGATTTTCTTGAGATCTGCATGGCCTTTTTTCTTCCTTTACCATAATTAAAATTCAGTTGATTCCCACAGCTACAGTCTTCCTAGAGTTTTGGAAAAGGCGGAGAGCTGTATTAACCTATGACTGGGACCTCATAGACTGGGAAGATGAAGAGGTAAGACTAAACAGAATTAACCTGTGAATCTTGCTGTCAGCATGATTTAAGTGTAAATATGAATACATATTGTATGCCAGTAATCTGAATTTGTCATTCAGATTATATTTGTGTTTATAACCCTAGTTGCAAAATAAACAAGTATACTTGAGGCTATCAAAGTCTGCAACTTGCATTATAATTCCAAATCTATGTCTACATTTATTAAAAGTATCCTTTGAAAAATTGAGTGGAAATACTGCCCGTACAGAGGACAGGAGCTACTACTGATATCAGCACAGATGGCTTTCAATTCTATGGCTTCTTGTACAGGAAATTCCTAATCCTGCCTAAAAAAATGACCAAGACAAGCAAAGGGACAGAAACTAGATTTTGTATCCTTCTGAGAGGCATAACTTGTCCTTTAACATACTGCTATCAGCATCAGCAATAATAAAATTATTCTATTACTTTACTTCATAAATCATTAGTGAACATCGCTGTAATTTAACAGTATCGGTGATTTAACTGCAGTCTGAGTCAGTACAGACTTTACCATTACTTGTTTTATAGCTTTCCATAGATGTGTCCATTACTTGTTTTATAGCTTTCCATAGATGTGTAGATACAAGCTGGCGGCTTTTAATAAATGGTTTCGTATCACAAAAAGCACCGTCATAACTGGCATCAATTTCAAGTTTTCGTATCAATTTCTGCAGAGAAACTAGTGTTCAAGTCAGTTTATTATGACCCATGACCCTTTTAATACGCTCACATAGCGGGGAAGGCTCCTACGGTTTCTGTTCCTTGTTCGTCTCTGGCACTGTTTCCAAGCATTTCCAAAAGAGAAAATTATTCAAATATTTGAGTTGGAGCATTATAAAAAAGAATTTGTATCAATATAAATTTCCTACTTTAGACCACATACACGTCTAGGTTTTGATACTGCAGTGAAATATGTAGTACAACAAATGGACTCTACCCTGTCATTCCAGGAAGAGCTGCGCCCCCAGTTTGAAGCTAAATATTCCCAAGTGGAAAGAGTAAATCCCATCACAGGAAAACCTGAACCTTTTCAGCCTTTCCCTGATAAGCTCAGTCGACTGATGGTGTCTGTCTCAGGAATATTCTTCATGGTAATGTTTAATAATATTGGAATTATTGTAGCCTTTAATCTTAATCTGATGTAAGTAGTAACGCAAGTCCTGAGTGCATTCATTAAGATTAGTGGATTTACATAATATAGGCAAAACTGATTGTCTTACTGCTTGTTTATGGATCTCTCTCTTTTAAAAGATGTAGTATAGTTATATTGCAAAAGAACAGTAAAGAAATGTTTTAATTCATCAGTCTAGTATTTTCATTCTCTCAAAGTCGGCTCCCCAAAACAAATGGCAATCTTTAAAACACTTGTTAGTTTATTAAGTCAGTGGAAATTATTTCAGATATGGTTTATTTTGTTCTGATATCTCTATTCATAAATACTTACCCGCAGATTTCACTGGTCCTCACTGCAGTGTTTGCAGTTGTGGTGTATCGTCTGGTAGCCATGGAACAGTTTGCTTCTTTCAAGTGGTATTTCATCAAGAAGTATTGGCAGTTTGCAACATCTGGAACTGGAGTCTGTATCAATTTTATGATCATCATGTCACTCAATGTTGTAAGTCTTCTTTTAAAGGAGGGATTACTTTAAAAGAGTAATTTTTACAAGGTTACTGAGTTTACTCTATATCGGATATATATGTGTTCTTGCTTATTCATATAGCAGTGCCTGAAGCTAGTATATCAGGGTTTTTTCCTCTAATACTATGTCAATGTTTTTCTCTAATGCCTACTTTGTCACTACACATCTTTGCTTATATCACCAAGTCACAGTGGTACAGACTACTGTGCCTACATTTGCGGTTTTGTTTTTCACATTACCTTTTACAATACATCTCTTCTCTAAATGGAACTACATTATTTTCTTCCCCGAGAATTTTCTTTCTGTTTTTTTTTTTTTTTTAATTGATAACTTTGAATTCTTCCGTTTCTTATTTAAAGTGCAGCTGTGATGCCAGTGTTACACAGTCCTAGAATCACTGTGATACCCAAGTTTGGTTTAAGCTTTTCCTGTCTCGTAACAGCACGGGTTTAATCGTATGCTGTGGTAGCACGATGTACATTGATATAAACTCTATTCCTTCAGCTGCAATATAACTTATCATTTTTCTATTCCTGTGCAGGCACAAACAGGTAAAAAGGAATAATAGCACAGCAAACAATGTCTGTTAATTCTGCGAAGGAGATGGCACATTCACTGCAATAAGAAAGCATTCTCCAAAACAGACCGTCATGTATCTATTTCTGTTATTATATAGGATAATTCTAAGTCATAAAAAGTACATTCAAGTGAACAAGCACAGCAAAGCTATTGAAAATAACTGCTATTCATAGTAAATACTCAAGGAAATACTTTTCAGAGTTGATAACTACCTTGGGCTAAGTGTCATTTAAAATAAAGACTGGAGATAGTCAATATGTAGACAGATAAGAAAGTTTTCAGCAGGACACTCTTATCCTCACCAGCACGCACATTCACGCAACAGAAAATTGTATAGTGTGAAGGCTTTTGCCCGCTTTTAAATCACATAGATTTGTTCCTGAAGTTACAGGATAAGCATCTAACTGTTCATTAAGAGAACCGTTGATGTCTGAACACTTCTCTTGATTTATTGCCTCTCAGTTTATCTTTATTGTATATTTAATGTATATACTTACATGCATACATACATTTACATGGATAAAGAGAACGGGACTACAGTAGTTCAGTGAAGTCTTTATAGAAAACTATACGTCCACATGTAGCTACGACATCACCCTCTCTTCTTTGTCCAGATACCTTGATGCTGTAGGGCAACAGAACACCTATGCTTTTGATGCTTGTTTTCATTCCAGATATGACATCACAACAGACAGGATGTGCTATACTTATGCCATCTCTTATTTCTCTTTTAGGTATATGAAAAGGTTGCCTATCTCCTGACAGACTTAGGTATGTAGGCCTTTACTAGTGGTATGGTTCTTGCTAGCTGTGGCATAAACTTTTATATTTCCATAAAATGGGGTTTCGAAAACTTCATGTGTGCATAGTGTGATTCTGGCATTTCCCTATGCTAGTGAGAAATATCAGAGAAAGAAATGACACAATTATTTCACTAAGGAACTAATAGAAAGGAAAGGGATTTATTCTTATCCTTCTACTTATTTTTAATGTTTTATCGTATAAATGGAAAAAACTATCATAATGGAAGAGAAGTCAAAACACGTTCTTTCTTAGAATGCTAAAACAGATCCTTTCAATTTTTCCCAAGTGCTTGGTTATTTGTTTTATAATTTTTTAATCTGAACTTTTGTATGGAAAAAATGGGCTAAGATAAAATTACATTATCCAAGGTAAAAGTGTTAAGTCATAAATTTTAAAGTAGCTCCAATTCTGTCACATTAAAAATTTATACTGAAGCTTCTAGTCGTGATTCAGTCATAAAGGTAAAGCTTTCTAGCTTATAGAAAACAAGAAAGCAAAGACAGCATTTAAGATCTTCTACTAGGTGAATATGTTACCTTTCAGTGTTTCTTCTTACATGCTCTATTTTAGTCCGTGTCAAAATATGCAATTGATCTCGTCATAGTTTAAAAGCAAGCTCACTGCTTAAATTTAACAGCTCCCTCTTCTGGTTAAAGTATTGAAGAGCATGCATTAAACAAGATGCTCAAAACTTGTGTTTCAGACAACAGGCAGTTGAGCAGGTTAGAAAGATTCAGAATGTATAGTCAACTTATTAAAATTATTAAAATATTTTAAAATGCTTCTTCGGATCGCACTGATTTGTATTCCTACTTAACTTTTTAAATATATTATCTTGTTTCCGACCAGGGAATGGGAAAGAAAATAATGATTTTGTTTAAGTATACAAGCAGATTTTTCCCAAAATATATGAAAGAACTAATTCAAGAAGCCTGTTTAGTTTTTGGTTTGGGTTTTTTTAAGCATAATGGAGCATCAGGTGTTTGAGCTAGGTAGCTCACTCTACTTCCTAAGGTGTTTTACATCAAAGGAGAAGGAAGACGTCTTAACTTCTGGGACCAAGTGTCCATACGTAAAGCTAGTATCCTGTACATTTGTATCCTAATTTATTCATCATTTGACCAAAGTAACTAGTACAAATTTTAACTGAAAAATAGAGGCGGTTTAGACTTCCAACTCATATATGTGCTTTAAAACTTTTATCAATGTACTAAATTCAAGTCTGATACATCCATCAAAGAAATTTGAAATTTTTACAAAAAAAAAAAAATTAATCATTATCACCAAGTTCTAATTCAGACATAAATAATGTTCTAGAAACCATAAGAAAAATCATACAAGGCAGTGCAGACTCACACAGAATACTTGTAGCCCTACAACACATTTCTACATTGCTTTCAAACAAAAACCAAAGGGCCTCCATCCCTTCCTCATTGAATTATAAACTGTTTAACACTTCACAGGCATTATGATAGGGAACTCTTGAGGATGATGTAGGGGTCTTACAGGAGTATTTAGAAGGCAAGATGCTTGGGTGAGAAACCAACTGGCTGTTGGTTGTCTCCTTTCCCTCTGCTTTCCTTGGCAGCCCCTGTCTATTGCTCTGCTGATGCCAGGTGCTTTTGCTTTTTGTTTGGGGATTATTTTTTTTTTGTTGTGGGTTTTTTGGGTTTGGGGGTTTTTTTGGTGTTTGTTGGTTTGGTTTTTTTTTTAATCAAGATACCTGTAGCCTTAAAATTGATTCACACTGAATTCAGAACTTTTTCATGGAAATGGAACAGGTATCTTCCCATACAGTTGTGACCTGTTCTGTACCAAGAGGCTTGTATCTCCTGTTTCCACACAGAACCAACATAGTCTGAGCTGGGGCAATGGTTTTGTGACCTGAACACTTTGAGGGGAAAGAAAAATTCATTTCAACCTGGTGGGGCACCATGACTTGAAACAATTGCTTCTTTTTTTTTAGTGTTGATTGATCTGTGAGCAAAGTTAGGCATAACTTGATTTCTTTTTCATTTATATGATGTCTATTATGTCTTTCCGCAGAGCACCCTAGAACAGAATCTGAATGGGAAAACAGCTTTGCCTTGAAAATGTTTCTCTTCCAGTTTGTCAACTTGAACAGCTCCATCTTTTACATTGCCTTTTTTCTTGGCAGGTAAATTATCTTTGCTAACTGCACTTAAAGGAATACTTGCACAGAACTCGTAATCCTTGCTAGTTTTATACATTTGAAGAAAATAAGGTGACAGTTTGAACTGTAAGACCTAGATGCGAGTTAGTTTCTGAGAATAATTCATAACACTAAATGTTTTTAACTGTATGTGAGGGTTGGACCCTTGAAATCTTTACTCATGAAACTAGACAGTAAAAAGTCTACTTTTAAGTGGGTCTATGTAATTGACTTTCCTACTAAATGAGAATTCGGAACCCTTGAAAACACAGCTACTTCCTAAATGTGGGTCTGTATTTAGCCCTGCGCTAATAGGCTTTATTAATTTTTTCTTCTTTGTTCCCCTTTGGTTACATTTCCCAGGATCCATTTCTATAAATAGTAAATATTGTCTGGCAGGTCTTAGACAAGAGTAGGAGGCAGAAATTCTGGCTCCAGTTTTTGTATGTATCTTTAGCTGAGAGCATGAGATACTGGATAGGTCTAACCGCTTCATCTTCACTTCAGTTTCATTATGATCAGACTTATCATTGCTGCAGAACCTACAGAGTACTTCAGAGTACCTTCTATAAAGTTTTATAGTATACTTTCAGTTCAAGATTGTTTGGAAAAAAAACCAAACTCTAGTAAAGACTTGATAATATCGGCTTATTACATTCGGTGGTGCATTTGCCATACAGTTTCTAAACTTCTTTGTATCTTGCTGTCTCCTGTGTCTAGTAGGACCAGGCATTTTCTCTCTCATTTATAACTTTCACTGAAGTAATTAAGAATTTTGATTCAATTCATTATGCAAGAATCTGTTAGATCTGTGAAAAGCATTTAGTTATGATGGGTTTAGAAGTGATTTTATGCTTGTACTGCAATCCAGTGCACACTTCATGTGGGCAAGCAGATCCCTGCGCTACAGTAAATTCCTATGTATTGCAATGGCTTATCTTCTTAGAAGTAGATTAGAGAGTCAGAATATCTAACATCTAAAACCTCTGACGTTAGAATTTTTGTCCTGGACATAATAAAAGTTTAGGATCGGTTGCAAAATGATGGTCCTTGTTTGCATTCTGAAACTTCCATGTCCTACAGATACCAGATTTAAGCCTGTGTGATTTCATCTGTTTATATTTCATGAGTTTGCTCAGTGGATATTGTGAAATAACTACTGATACAGGGTGTTCTTGGAATGTCCGCTGAGAAACAGAAATCTTATTTTCCAGATTTGCAGGCCGCCCAGGAAAGTACAACAAGCTTTTTAACAGATGGAGACTGGAAGAGGTAAGCAATCCTTTTCTGTGTTTCTGTGAAATTTCCATGAGTAAAAAGGAAATAGCTGAAGGACATGAATTAAGTCCAGTTTGAAAGATTTATTATTCCATCTAAGTGCAGTTAAGAGTAAACTCTTATTTATAGCAAAGGATAGGAAACATGAGATGTGTTTTTTCCTTCTGCGTTCTCCACTGTGCTGAGTGTCTGTGCCCAAGACAGGCAGTTCTTTCAGCCTCTCTCTTTGGGAGAGCAAACAGTGATAGTCCCTTACCTCACAGGCACTGCTAAGCCCTGCATGATTGGAATGTCCTGGGTATGTGAGATTTTTGGATGGAGGACATAAATGTAATGCCATCAGCTTTTTTATCAGCTTCTTAAGTTTCTGCCAGCACAGGAAAGATGTGGACCTGTTGGAGCAAGTCCAGAGGAGGACCACAAAAATGATCAGAGGGCTGGAACACCTCTCCTGTGAAGAAAGGCTGAGAGAATTGGGGTTGTTCAGCCTGGAGAAGAGAAAGCTCCAGGGAGACATTATCGCGGCCTTTCAGTAATTAAAAGGGGCTTATAAGAAAGATGGGGACAAAGTTTTTAGTAGGGCCTGTTGTGACAGGACAAGGGGTAATGGTTTTAAACTAAAAGAGGGTAGATTTAGACTAGATATAAGGAAGAAATGTTTTACGATGAGGGTGGTGAAACGCTGGCACAGGTTGCCCAGAGAGGTTGTCGATGCCCCATCCCTGGAAACATTCAAGGTCAGGTTGGACAAGGCTCTGAGCAACCTGATCTAGTTGAAGATGGCCCTGCTCGTTGCTGGGGGGTTGGACTAGATGACCTTTAAGGGTCCCTTCCAACCCAAACTGTTCTATGATTCTATGATTTCAAAGAAGAAAAATAGTATTTTCAGAATTTAGCTTGAAAATATGTTAGAATTGCACCTCCCTGGATATCACTAGCATGCTGAAGTTATCTCTGAAAACCAGGTTTCTTTTATTGAACCTTGGTAGCCACAGAGTAAAATACCATAACTTCATAGTCCATGGTCTAAAAAAAGTTTCTGTAATTGCTAAACATTTTAATATGGCAATTTATAAAGTTAAGATACCAGTTTCAGTGATTCAGCTACTAAGTCTCTGTTCAGAGACTTATATATTACAAACAAAATATTGCTCCATTCTTTTGAAATGAATACGTATGTATTGGTCTAAGTGAAATGGACTATATAATTTATCATACACCTAGCACACATACCCTTAGCTTAGGAAATACGATCTAGTTCTCCAAGAAATAATATGTCTAAAGGTTGTTCAACTAAAGTCTGTGTTAATATTTTTGTTACTAATATTTCTTTCAATATTTCTGTAGCTAGAGGTTAGTGTTTTTCACCAAAGATATTTGAATATTTTTCATTCACCATCTGAACAAATAAAAATGAAAGGACTTCTCTGATTTTAGCAATTGATCTTTTTCCATTTCATTTCAGTGTCATCCTAGTGGCTGCTTGATAGACCTATGTTTGCAAATGGGAGTTATTATGGTTTTAAAACAAATGTGGAACAACTTCATGGAACTAGGCTATCCGTAAGTTTAGATGTTAAAATTTGTTTTACAAATAGTGATTACATATTAGTGTAATTCAGTAATAGGGAAAATATTTTTATGTTTGAAGAATGTTTTCACTTTTTGCATCTCACATACTGTAACTTTATTCCCAAGGGAAGCATTAACTGCTGCTCTAAGATAAAGCTTCTCGGGCTATGTTAACCATCTAAATTGTTTATTGTGATTTCATTTTCCATAATACAAACAGAGCTGTTCAGCTACTGAAGAGAGTAATGGGCTAAGAGTCTTACAGTTCTCTTGAAACTGGAAGAGTGTGTTTTCAGTAAAAGGTTGCTCATCAAATATTAGTTTAATCAAAGTCTCAACCTTGAAAGTATGTCAGAAAGGGTTATGCTCACAATGTGCAGTCATTCTGCAAATGAGGGGCAGTGTACTGTGGTGTTGTGAGACATGGATTTCTGAAAAGAAGAAACCTACTTGAAATATCAGGCTTCCTGTCTTCTCAGCCCAGCAGCATCTTAACTCTGTCTAGAATTTATTTTAGAACATCCTTATATTCCTTTATGGAAGTCAGTGTTTTGTTTAGACAAAACCGTTGTTTGCAACCGAGGCAACAGTTGCTCTTTCAGTAAGGAAATCAAGAGCTAAACACTAAATTAGCTTAACAAAAAATAGCAGCCTGTTAATAAAAAAAATAAGAAGAAAATTATTTCCCATCTTCAATCCGTTTTCAGTAATATCTAGAAACAATAGTCTTTAATTGCCACCTGTATCAGTACTGGGTAATATTTTTCATTTGCATAACACTTTAATTTGTGAGACTATTACCTACTCAATATTTATAACTACTTTGTGAAAAGACCTCTGCACAGCTTTATAAAAAATAGTCTTAAATATTTGCAGCCTCAGCAACACCTTTTTAGACACTTTTTCCTGCTTCAAGAAAAAACTGTTCCTGTAGAGCATCTAGATTTTTAGGTTTGTTCAAAAATAGATGTATTCTACTATTCAATATATTCTGGTATTATAGAGTTCTTACAGAGCTCCACTTGCTTGGTTTGTCTTTTACAGGATTGAAAATAAAGCATTTACTTTTTTAATGCTCTTGCTATGCGTGACTTTTTTTCCTGTTTTTTTTTTATTTAGGCATGCAGGTAAAACCTACCAAAAAAGTCTATGCAAGCAAATTCCATATTCTGAAAAGCTTACTTGTACAATGCCTAACATGCTACATTAAAGACATAATTAAAATCGTAATGCAGAATTTTGAGAACTTTTGGAAGTTCTTTGAATTGTATCTTACATGATATTGTAAATATTTTCAGAAAATACCTGAGTAAACATTCAGGTGTTATTCAAAATAGGCCCACTTACTTCAAAACCAGCAAGTATTGTAGATTACTGAGCAAGTACAGTCAATAATGCTCTATTTATCTAATAGTTTATTACAGAACTGGTGGTCACGACGCAAAATGAAGAGAGGAGGGCAATTAATGGAGCATAAAGTTTCTCTACCTCAGTGGGAAAAAGATTGGAATCTGCAGCCTATGAATCTCCACGGTTTAATGGACGAATATTTAGAGATGGGTGAGCAAATTTAGGGAGGTGTCAGTTTTCTTAAGAAACTGGAACTATGTTGCACGTTAACACGTCTTTTGCATTTCCAATTTCTAACCATAGAAAAAACTGTCTAGTTTTGCAGTTTGGCTTTACCACCATCTTCGTTGCTGCCTTCCCACTGGCACCCCTCCTGGCATTGCTTAACAACATCATAGAAATCAGGTTAGATGCGTACAAGTTCGTCACTCAGTGGCGGAGACCGATGCCTGCAAGAGCAACAGATATAGGTGAGAGAACCTAATGACTGTCACTGTCAAGTGCCATCTCTTTATGTTTCCTTCTTTAATGCAGCTTAACCCTTGAAATATTTCATGAGTCAAGAGTGAAATTGATAATGTAACCTACAGATCTTAATGACAACTCTCCTGTTAAGCAACAAAAGGATACTCAGTTGCTTAGCTAAGAGGACTCTTCAAATTTGCTTTCCGTTTCTAAAAAGGGATCATAATAGTTGCAATTTTGAAAACAGGCTAAATAGTATTTTACACTTCTGGTTTGTGGAACTCTAGGATTAAAATGCTATCCAAAATGGATTGAATTTAGAAATTAAATACAAGGACTAAATTCACTTTTGGTTTAAAACTAAATTAAATAAAAATAAGAAATCTCTTTCCAAAATCTGCTATTTGGCCTTTATAACCAAAGATAATGATTATACCTTTGTTGCTTAGCTATTTCTTCTCAGCAGAGTGTTCCCTGCTGTAAGACTTCATCCAGATGGAGCCAGCGGTAGCAGGAATTGTGGGGACATGGCTTAATCTCGACTGGCTTTTCTAACTGAATAATTCTTCCTCACTAAGAAAGGAAAACTGTATGACTAATAATGACTTCAATATCACTAGTATGACTTAATATGACTGTAAAAAACTAATGACTTCGTTGTCATTTCTCTTGTTTCTAGGTATCTGGTACGGGATTCTGGAAGGAATTGGAGTTCTGGCTGTCATCACCAATGCCTTTGTTATTGCCATTACCTCCGATTACATTCCACGTTTTGTCTATGCATACAAATATGGTCCCTGTACAGATCAAGGGTACAGACAAGAAAAGTAATTAAGATATTCTTTATATATATGCATATTTCAGTGGAAGCACACTTTTGGTGCTGTCTTTCTGTGTTAACATACTTAACATATATCAGTAACGTTTTACCTTTTACAACTGCGCAAACCTTCACAAATGTTAAGTGCAAGTAACTCGGCCATTCCAGAGAGTTTGCAAACTAACTCCACGGTTATATATGTGGAAAGTCATGTCTTCCATTCTGACTACAAACAACAAAGTTCAGTATACATGGTAGCATTTTCAGGCTTTCTCTAGATAAGCTTTTCTTCTTTTCTGCAATAGTTCTGGACTGTCTTCTCCCACTACACTCCCACACACACATATACTCTCCTGCACCCTCTTATATCCTAAGCCTCATTCACTCTCAAACTTCCCTGCCTGTTTCTTTTCAGAAATGCTTGCAGTCAAGCTCCAGCAGGGTTGACCTTGACACTATTTAGCCTAACTCCATATATAGTGTATCTTAGCTTCCAGCAAGGTCTCTTGCCTATCTTTGCACCACCAGGCCGGTTTCCTGCACTTCTCGCCAGACACTTACCAATGTCTCCGAACTGTTGGTCCACTGGGCTCTGCCTGCATTTCCCACTGTCTGTCACGACCTTTTACATGATCTAAAAAGATCACAGTACTCATGGGCATCCTCTCTTTCATTTGGAGACCAGTGCCCTACAGGTGTTTTTAGGGGCTGGTTTTGGAGGGGTTTTTTTGTTTTCTTTTTAATATGGGAATCAGGGTTACCTTCCAGAAAAGGAAGCATCACTTTGCTAATACTATAGAACGTCTCGCAAGAACAACTTACCTTCTTTATTGCACAGGAGGAAGGATAAGTGAAAGCATCAAGGCTTGTCCAGCAAGCCGGTACCACTGCGTTCACAGACTGTGCCTCGGCTCAAACCACAGGGGTCTGTCCTTCCCTCATTGCTCCATCTCTAGTGATTCAAAATAGAGATTTACTTTTCCTGTGCTTTCACAGGAAAAGAGAATTTAAGGGCAAACAGAACAAGGCAGGATAGAATGAAAAGAGACAATAGCGCTTAATGTGCACTACCCGCTTAATAGAGAACTATGTAGTTCTACTTCTTTTGCCAGTAGCGATTTGAGGTGTCACAGCAGAACTGAAGGTTCAGGAGGTATAACAGGATCCCTGGTGCATCTCTTTTTAAATGTTCTTTGCCTTTCAGAAGGCCCTTTGTTAAATTACAGAACAGATTTCCAAGAAGATGGGATGTCTTACGTGTCCGTGGTTTTCCAGGAACAGACAAAAATTTCACTCCTACAGTCATAATTCGATGTATTTATGTGATTTCTGTCATTAATACTAATAAATTGTTGCCTTTAAGATCGCTGTTTGGTATATACGCACTGTTCATTTTACTGTTGGTGAAAATTCTTCTTTAATTCAACTTGTAAAACCTGACATTTTTTAGAATATGCTGCATGGCTGGTGGCAGATTCTGCAAGGATGCTAAGTTATCCTCCTCTCTGCCTCTTTAGCCATCTTTCTAAGTTAAGTAATTTCAGGAGACAGTGAAGAACACTAGCAACCTTTTTTGGTTTATATCTGCTGGTAGACAAGAAGCGAAACCAGGAAAAGTGCTGAAAAGAGATTTTTAAACAGTGTTATCCCTGGAACGGGTGTTATTTGTTTCTTTCCAATAAAACTTTGCTTCTCTGCTTAAAATTTTACAATTGCTTTTGTCCTGATAAGCAAATAAAATAGTATACTTAAAATATGTGATAGCAGAATAGGTTTGTGTACAGGATCTGTGCTATATAACCACTTTAGGAAGAATGTCCTGACCCCATGTCTTGTCTTTTTTCAGGTGCTTAAAAGGCTATGTCAACAGCAGTTTATCAGTATTTGATTTGAGTGAACTTGGGATGGGATACTCAGGATACTGCCGGTATGTTTCGATGCTCTCCTGTCTCGTCATACAGACATAGATGTTAGTACAGACATTAAATTGAAAGTCAGTGCTTAAATTACTGGCAGAATAGTTTATTTTTTGCCTGTAAAAGCATTGGAGTTCAAGTTTGTTCAACATGGAAGTCTCAGGTGCAAACACTGTGTGGTAGGATGCAATACTAACACATTGGAAACCTGTGTTTTGAGTTTTTCAGGACTCTTGCAAGCCCCGTCTTTCGTGCCTCTATTAATTATTTCATTTTGAAGTTTCCCCAGCTGCCAAGAAGGGTAAAAATTCTCATTTCAGTTTTGCTAAGCATTCTGAGGTCTATTAATTAAAATACACATTAAATTTTTTCTTGTGGCTCTAACCCAGGTTAAGATCTCAAACACTCACGGAAGACGAATACAAGAAATTCAGCATAACAATTAGGTACAACTTTGCATGAGTGCACTCCTTCTGGTTTCAGATTTAGTTTTACAGTGAGAGTTAGCTTGAATTGACTAAGAAGTTACAGAATCATGTTACATTTATGCAAACTTTGTCTGGAGAATCTCAAATGCTTATAAGCAAGGACAAGAACCAATTCATAGTCAGCACACTTGAACTTAACACTCCAAGGTGTCAGCTTTGTAACAACAAAAGAAATTGTTTACTCTGGATTTTTGGAAACAGAAAGTGCCATCTTATAAGCAGCCCTATTTAGTTGCCTGTATTGTGGACTATATTCTTCTCTTTTTCTGTTTAATTCCTTTTGAACTATGCTTTCACTTCAGTTTCTCTCCTTTTAGCCAGATCTGGGATAAACTAGACAACTCTTTACCGTGCTCAGGTTTTTGAGCACAGGCTAACTTACAGGGTTTTTCTTTGCTTTACAGGTATAGAGATTACAGAGCCCCACCATGGAGTTCAACTCCATACGAATTCACTTTGCAGTTCTGGCATGTCCTGGCAGCGCGACTGGCCTTCATCATAGTATTTGAGGTTAGTCATGGAAAGGAACAATTCCTTTCTATCTCTTTGAAGTCCGAGTTGATTTTTTACAGTAGTCCCATAAATAAATTGTCAGTATTATCAACTGCTGGTTCATCACAGTCAAGAGAGAGGAAAAAAAAAAAATATTGCCCTCCAAAACTGTTGTCAATCAGCTGCTTCAAACTGAATTGACTGAGCAGGCACAGATTTGAGAGTCCCTCCAAAATCATATTTCTTTAACAGTCGTCTTGTACATCTTGTTCTTTCCCAAACAAATCTTTCATGTTTTATTGAAAAAGAAGAAATGCAACTTATTTGTACATTAGGCACAGTTATTACAAGTTAAAATTTGTGTCAGGAAAATGGTACATGATTCTAGCCTAATATAAAAGTAGAAATACGTGTATTAACTTTGATGAACATATTACGTACTGTCCAGGAACCTGCTTACTTACTTCGATTACAAGCTCTTAACAAAGACTGCGTGTAGGTAGTGTTGCTATTGTTATTCAAACTAGCATATCCTGCACTCACATCTTCTGTTAGGTCACTAGCTATACCCTCAGTTTTACTTTTCAAAAGACTTCAGTATTTTCACATTTCTGACAGACCACTCACTCACTCCCCTATGTGTGTGTGTATATATTAAAAAAACAAAGGAGTCGCTTTTCAGTCATTAATTGAATCTCAATTCCAGTTTTGCCACAGACTTTTAGGCCCTAGAAATTAATATTTATGCATCTTTGAAGCAACTATTTTTGTTCTTCTTTTCAGCACCTTGTTTTTGGAATAAAGTCTTTCATTGCCTACCTGATTCCAGACATGCCGAAAGACTTGTGCGACAGAATGAGGAGAGAGAAATACTTAGTCCAGGAAATGATGTATGAGGCAGAACTGGAGCATTTGCAGAAAGAAAGGAAAAAGAATGGGAAACAGTATCACCATGAATGGCCTTAGTCACTACCATGCTGCAACAAAAACGCTGTTTGGAAATTGAAGAGTGCAGTTACAAAATGAAGTCAGACTCTGGCATCAGTGTGTGAGATTTGCAGTGTATATATGTTGTTGCTGGGCAGTACAGTTGCAGGCTTTGTTGGGAACTGGAAAATAGATGCTTCTGATGAAGAAAATGAAAAGCCTTACCTGTAACTCGTCTGTGGTGAGCACCAAGGAGAATTGGCACTCAGGAATGTGTAGACAGATTAAAAATTTGGACACTCTGGTTTAAAAAAAGGCAATGAATTGTCATGCTGTTCAGGAAGATACTAACAGCATAATGAAAATAAAAAATTACCTGTGAACTTATACAGTGAGGGCATGACTAAAACCAACTTACATAATATCCACTACTTCTACAGCTTCTGATTGCTCAGCTCCATCTGTAATGCCTCTGAAAAGAGCAATTGTTGCCTTTGTGGCCATAACTTGATATAAATGATCTTTCAGGCTTACTGTTTTGTCAGGTTTGTCCTAGTCTCTTGTTGAGATTGTGGATGTGGTTCTACCCTAAAAAAGGGGGTCTATGGCTGCTTAATATATACTATGCAGTTTAAGATTTGCACATCAGTGTCATTAATTTATCCTTCTAGTTGAAAACCAAAAATTC
Organism: Aviceda cuculoides; assembly: GCA_035590195.1. NCBI lineage: Eukaryota > Metazoa > Chordata > Aves > Accipitriformes > Accipitridae > Aviceda > Aviceda cuculoides. The sequence goes on along the minus strand of JAVJGG010000021.1, from coordinate 23,538,377 downwards.
TAAATTCAAAGAGAAAACAGCAGCACTAAGAGAACGCATCACATTGCCCACATTGCAGCTATATTTGAAAATGACACGGCTGTTGAGTTGTCTTTCCGCTTTTGTGTGCAGAAGGGCCACCTCCACACGCTTCCAGGATGAAAGAACTGTCATTTTCATGCTCCGATGTAGCATGCAGATGTCTAAATGTGTTACTGTTCCCTTTGACCTGTCTGGGCAATGATTCCATGACTTCACAGAATGCTAACCTGAAATACTCTCATACAGTGACTTCATCCTGAATATACAACTAACTCTTTATAGTATGCAAGCTTATGCAGATATATATCAGTCATACAGTATAACATTGTGACTTGCCTGTTCAGGGAAGGAGAAGCAGAGCACTTTATAACAACGCTCTTCTTACTGTAATAGTAAATGTTCCGGTAATGTGCACTTCTTTTATTGGCCTAAATAAGTCAAAGCATGGGAGTTAGATACGGGCAGGTATGTATACAGATTGTATATAAATGCGTACACACACAGTGGTTACTTTTAGATTTTTTTTATTATTATTTGTATGCCTTCATACAGTTTTGGGGGGCTTTTTGGATAAAATCACTATAAAAGGTAGATGTTCATAGAAAGAATCAAATTTCAGTTTTTATGTGCATACAGCAGTGTTGCTTTGGTTATAGTCACGTTTTGGTGATGAAATTGTCTGTTACTAACATTTCATAAAGTAGGAAAAGATAAGCACTTAATTTAAACAATTTAAACAAGTGTGCAGGGTTCACTTGCAGAGAAGGAAGTGGAGAAACAGTTACAATTATTTTGTTTCTCTTGTACAATTCTAAATAACGCTTCTCTATATTGGGTAAGAAAAATCTAAAAAGCAAAGAGTCAACAAAGCACAGTAACTATAAAGGCTGTAAATTTAAACATTTTTTTTAGGGATAAAGCTGCAGCAAAATCACTGCTGACAGATATGAAAAGACCTGAATTACTTACAATACCCTATTGAACCAAAAGGTGCCGTTCCAGTATTCGCTTGCATGTATTAGCAAATCATTTTATTTTATTATGCCATATAAAATTAATTTTAAGAGTCAAGAGCCCATCAAAGAGGATGAATATGATCTATTGTATCCAGGGGCCCTAGCATCAGACCTGAAGTTCTTCAGTTGTTTCACCATATTCATGAGGTTTCTTGGTTAATTCCAGCTCTCTGTGACCAGGCAAGGCAACTATAGGACTATCTACAGTATTGCGCAAAGGAGGAAAGAAATTGGAAGGTATGGTCTAGTCAGATATATTACTCATTAGTTCTGTCATAAAGGGCTGGTGGAACTCAGCTTCCCATATTTTGGAAAGGCTATTTTGTTCCTTCATATGCTGGGTTGTGTGTTAAGTTCTTAAGGGAGTCCTTATCAGAAATAATTAATGCACTCTCCTCAGTGCTTATAGAATCACACGGTTTGATTTAATTTATTGTGACTCTGTTTCATTCTGTGGAATATCAAGCACTTTTTGACAGCATTAACCATGTGTCACGGCCTCTGTTTCTGTGCCACGTAGTGATAGTACTTCAGTTCTAGTGATAGTACTTCAGTTCTTCAGAAGGTCACAGATAAGCTCTCTTTTTAATGTTTTCTCTAAAAACAAAATGCCTTGGCTGGCCCAAGGTATAAAGTTACAGGATAGAGTTAGGCAAAAATCAGAAATATTGATTGATTATTTTATACTTTCCTGTTTCTGTTGTGGATATTAGCAGGTGCCAATACATACTTAGGCAAATTCCAATTGGACTTAAAAAACACATAGGAAAGAAAACCTTTTTGTATTTGAGATTTAAATATATATATTATTAATGATTTTCAACACTGGTGTATAGGAGCATATCAAAGGCAAGTATGTAGATCTGACATTGTGCATTTTATGCACTGGAAAAGCACAAGACGTTTTGAAGAAACACTGTGTGTGTTCCTTTATTTTTGGAGGATATCGACAATGTCTAAAGGCGTTGCCACTATCTAGCCATTTGCTTAAGCTGAGAAAACTTTTCACTAGACTTCGTTTAGTATGCCGTTTGCATTGACTGCACGTTATTTTACTGAAGTATAAGGCACACAGTGTCCTCAGGAATAATGTATTTTATGAATGGTGAATGATCTTTTCATATTCTAAATATTGTCTTTCCAAACAAATGAGCAGTATGAATAGACTGTGCATGCAAGCTGCGTTTGTGAAATCTGACAAAGCTTTAGAACTTCAATTTGTGCAAAAATGCTTTAGATCGTTGCAGATCTAATCTATGACAATTTTGCTCTATGCATGCGCCCTTAGAGAGACTGCATGAGCAACTAGATATTTTTAAATCAAAGGATTAGTCAAAAATGTCTTAATTATTCCTAACCAAATTCCGTGTCTTGATTCAGACAAAAGAAATTTCCATTTCAGAAATAGCAAAAAGTCCGCCTACGTTATACACATCTCATTTCTAATGACTTTTCATTCTGAATTTGTGCCTAATGTGTGAGACCTGAACTCTGGTGACTAAAAAAAGGAAAAAAGAGTTCTGCTTCATTAGCCATCCTAATGAGAGGTTCCTTCTTAGAGCTCAAAGTCTGCCTCCATACAGAGGGATGCGTGAAGAGCTCAGTATTCACAACTGAGCGCTAACGGGGTTGCCTGATGGTTGAGCCCAGGCTCTCTGTTACGCTGTAATTCAGTTTCCTTACCAGAAAGACAGCACAGGGATGGGGCATTTGGAAACAAGACAAACCACATGTTATCTATTTTTTATCCTTTTTTCCCTGTCCGTTTTTGTTAAAGGATTTATAGAGAAAATTTAGATGAACACTGAAGTTAATATTGATGGTGACGAGGGTAAAATTTCTATAGTGATGATGGAAAATAAGTGGGTTTTTGTTAGGTGGTTTTTGGAAGTACGTATCTTCATTACTACAAAACACACATCAACTGTTGCTATGCCCTTTTCCAACAGCACCTTGTCTTAAGTTGTGTTCTGAGGATCGGTTAGGCTCAACTGTGTCCTGTGGAAAGCTCAAAAGAAAATTATCTGTCTTAATTCATAAAGCTCCTGAGGTTTCCTTCGTAAAAAGTTCTGCAGAAGGAACAATATCTTGGGAAACAGCTTTAGGGTGAGTGTTAATATGGGGAAAGGCAAGAACTTTGGTAATATTTTATTCTTAATGTGCTATTAAGATGATCAGTCTAATCTAAGTGCACATCTTACAAGTGTCATAATTTTTAATTAAAATTATAAACACTGGGCAATGGCCATATCAATAAATCTCATTTTATACAAACAGCTAAATGTGAAGGCAATAAAGTTAATGGAAAATTAAACAATCACATTTTCTATTAAATGTTACATAGGAGAAAAGGGACAGAGATAAAAATAGTGGTATCAAGAGTCACTTACAAAGCAGCAATACTTCCAGAAACTTTTTTTTTTTTTTTTTTTGTAATCCTCATAAACTACTGATGTTGCTTATTTGGGGGTAAAGGTTGAAACAAATGTACAGCCAGCCTTTCATAATAATGTTTATTTGGTGTTAAGGCTGACTCTAGAAATCAAACAGAATTCCACATTTAGACAGACTTGTTATTTTGTTAGTTCCAATGCACACTTTGTCTGACTGAAATGCATACAGTGACACTTTCTGAAAGTGTTTAAGTGAATTGCAAACCTAAATTCCTGTGGTGGAAAATTTAGCAGCTTGAAAAGATCCCTAAGTCTTTTCATACTCAACCTCATGCTCGCAAAGCCCATGGTCCACCGGGGCAAAATGCACCAAGGCAGCCTGCGGAGGCTGAGGATGAGCGGAGGAAGCAAGGGCTTCCTCTTCACCTCAGCAAGTTTTTCTCCAGAACTCTGACAGGTTCTGCAAAACAAGGGGTTGAAGCTGGAGCATGGCGAGAGCCCTCCTGATCCTTTTCTTCTTCTCCTCTGGCTCATTCTTTACTTATCCTCAGTGTTTTATTAAATGCTGCCTTCTTGCCGACAGTCCAATTTCCAGGGCAGTTCCGTAACGGCGGAACTTTTTACAGGCTCTTTTTGGATGTCCCTAACTGAGCAGCCAAAGCAGAAAGTGCACAAATACCAGTTTGTCTGGTGCTTTTTACAAGTTGGCATGCGTTGGACGGAGCGGTGCGAGGAAGCACGGGGAGCGTCGACGTGTGCCGTTAGGCCACCCGTTTCTGGATCCGTCCTTTCAGCCACGTTCCCAACTCCCACTACGTTTTGCACGCCTTACGTCCCTCCCTACACGCGCACATACACCCCAAGTACCCTACACATCCTAGCGTTTTTAAATTTATATAATAGACTCGTATTGACAATTTTTCTCTCATGTTGACATTGCAACCAAGTTTACCAGAAATTTGTATTGGCACGATTTTGGCATAATCACGATAGCACAATGTTACCACAGCAGCACAAAGCTCTAACGGCACAACCAGGAACTGCAGAGAAATCGCTATTCCATGTTATACAGGAACTTTTAAAATCCAGGACTGGGATTTAGTCTTGAAATGTTAATGCTATATTCCCTCTTCGCTGCACTGGAAATTACCTTGTGTTAGTTCTGTTGGTTTATTCGAACTTTTTGCCATAACCTCTGTAATGTTATATGTTCTCCGCAGTTTTCATTCTTGTTGCCGTGAGCTAGTTGTTAGGATGCTACTGGCTGAGAAATTAGGATTAAACCCAATGCAGTCTAAAGCTAATGAGATTCTAAACACTGAGAACACGGTGATTTTTCTGTTAATAATGAAAAAAAATTCAGATCACCTTTTTATTTTGTGTTCTATTTCGATGACTCAGAGTTTTGTATTGGAAAAAATCTTCTGAACTGTTGGCTCTAATTTTTACCTAGAGTAGTATCACTGAAATTTCAGTTCTTTGAAATAATCTCATGTAAAATCTAACTGAATAACATAGTTCAGTCATTTTTTACTCTGATAGTCCTGGCTAACTTGCAATATCATGATCGTAAGAGATTTCTTAAAATGTGTATATATTTGAAATTTATGTAATATTTAAATACAACTTGGTTTCTAAGTGAGGAATAAGAATAAAATTTCAACTATTTTTTCTATTCATAAATCCACGCTTTGTAAGTAGTAATTAAAATAAGATTACAGTACCACAGAGTGTTTCAGAGAAATTGACTTTTATGCACTACAAGCTAGAAATTCCTCTGGCATGTCAGCTTTCGGTTTCTTTTGTGTTTTAAGATTACTTTTACAAGCCGATATGTACCCCAGAACTAAAAAAATTCACTGAGGAAAAAGTTGTTGATCTGATTAACTATTGTAAGACACTTTTGGCTTAAATTTGTCCTTGAGATGCTGTTTACTTTATCAAGGTTTACATGTACAAATGCAACTACTTACTGTATCATACACATTTGAATATTGCATTTTTTCAGTAATAAACTTGGATATCTTTGAAAGAGGCTTTGAGCTTCATTATTCCAAATATTCAAAGTTAATTAAAAAAAATAAATAATTGTACACTTGAAAAGTGGGTGCTCATGAGCCTTCAAAGCATATTATTGTAAGGAAGTAATTTAAGGGTTAAACTTGGCTCAGACACTTTTAACTTTTAACAATTAAATACTCACTATGGTCTCAAGATACACTTAGACTCACTTTTCAAATTTTCTCTCATTTATGGTCTATTGCTTTCACTAGTGAGTAACAATTTCTTAAATTTAAGCTCTTGTTTTAGAATTTACATGTTCCTGGTTTCTTAATCTCTTTTTTTTTCAAATCAAGTCCACAAGCTAGCTCTTTTCTAGAAGGATCAATGGCTCAAGATGTAAACGAAACAAGAAGATAAGATGATAACTGTAAATGACACTGTCCTCAAATTTAATCAAAATGGTAATTCTTCTGAATTCCAGGTTTGCTAGGCCGCATCCTTAAATCTTGGTGGAAGACTGAATAATGAACTAACTACTGATTAACCATTTTAGCTGTCATACGTAAGTCCACGTGTTGGACTTAGTAAAACCTTGTGGAATGTCTCGCTCCTGTACAAATACAGAAAACACTTGGGCTCGATGAGCAGCTTTAGCTGAAACAAAACTAGTCCAGAAGTATGAAGTTAAAGAGAAATTCTTCAGGATATTTCTCTAAAGGCATTTTGAGAGAATGCAATTCTAGCCAATCTAACTCACTTTTTTGACACTGAATGGACAAATTCAGATTCTCTTTTGTGGCAAAGGACTTGGAAGGATACTAAATCTGTAGCAAATCCAGTGTAAAGGTGTTGCTAAACTTGTGAAAAAATACTGAAAAATGCAAACTATGCATCTCGCAGCATGCAGAGCATAGGAGTACTGCAATGAGTAAGCGTCTCAAGAAATATTCAGAGCAGACTTGGTTGTTTCCACAGGTAGATGTCTCTGAATCAGATATCCTCCGACAACCAGTAGCGAGGGGTTTTTTCGTCCAACATCTAACTGTGTAGCTTCACACTGATGTTTTGAACCACTTTCACCCCGGGATTATTTTACATCCTTAAGCATGATAGGTAGGCTCCCTTAATATAACCCAAGCGATAATGCGTGTGGCCATGCGATATAAATGATACAACAGTATCATTTACTGAGTTTCCGTCTCTGCCTTGATCTCCATATCACGTACGGAAGCACGACCAGAAAGCGTGCCACGTGAGACGACCGGCTGCCAGCCAGACTCAGCTGTACGCTTTTATGAGAGTATAAAAGTGGTGTAAAAGGGATTAGCACAAATATTGACTTAACTCTCAGTCTGTCGACAAACTGTCCTGTGCAAGCAAGGCAGTGTCATTTACAGACTGCTATTTCTGTTTTTCTGATTGAATGTCCCGGGACCGTTCCCAGAGGTAGGGCTTGGACACAGACAGGGGAAGTAACCTCAAGAGCCAGGTTGACCTAGATCCACATCACAAAGATGGTCCTGAAAAAGCAAAAGCAATAGCTGGGTTCTTCAGAGCAATATGAGTTAAATATCAGTTGGGTCCATAACCCACAGCTGAGTCATCTTTGATACCTGCATTCAGTTGGTTTCATTCAGTTGTGAGTTTTGTTTAAAAACAAATACATTCATCAAAAAAACCTATATCCAGAAGATTATCAAGGTGAGGGGTGGTCTATTGAGTTTGATTTACATCAAACAAATATTAGAGGAAATGTGTTTCACTGAAACAAAGCACTTGGTGGACCAGGTACCTTTTTCCAAGGTATTTTACCGGGCAGATTCTTTTGCCTAGTCGCGTGCCTTTTTCCAGAATTCGGCACGGATTATCAATTAGGAGGCATCATCATCAAATGTCATTTTATTTTTTTTATTGCATAAAGGTAGTAGGCAGATCTTTTTGAGCTCAAAGGATGTCTTTCCAAGACTAACACGGATAAAGAACTGTCCTGTATTCAAAATAAAATTTGTTACTCTCCTATAGCTTTTACAGTAAGAAATCTTCGTTCCGCAGAGGAAGCAGACACAATTAACTCAGTCACTGAAGGACCAGCCTGGTCTATACAACGTTCCTGTGAGGAGATTTTTGCGATGCCCAAGAACCGGCGGAGACTAGCTCAGCCTGCTCTCCCTGGGGATTCCTCCCTCAGAAGGCAGGTCAAGTCTCGCCTTCGTGAGAGACCTCAGAAACTTCTCCCAAGTCTTGCTTTATCTCAAGTTTCCTTGCGATGACTGGTTACTGAGCACAGTACGTGATCGAGACGTGTCGTGGCTACTGCCGAGCAGGAGCTTCCACAACGAGATTCGTGAAACGTTTCTTCTGAAAGAGCAGTGCTTCCAGAACCCCCTCGTCCGATGGTTTCCCAGGTCTGTCATGAAGTTGGTAAATAAAAATCTGGCCTTTATTGCTATAGAGAGCAATCGTTCCCTCTTGGTCATCTACAAGCTGGTAAATGCAATAAAGAGAGCTCTTCAATTCTGAAGCTGGAGAAATAAAGTTTGATTAAATGTCCCTTGTCCCTCAGCTTCTAGAGACGAGTCTCTCTGCTCATATTAGTAAAGGAATTTTCCTCAGGATTGTACCCAGGGAACTGGCGTTTGTTGTCTTTGTTGATATTCCTGAAGGTGTCATCTGTTCCAGTTTCGTTTGCAATAACTTTATGCAGATTTTTTTCGAAGTCCACCTGAAAAAAGAAAGAAAATACCCTAGTAGTTTGAAGACTCCTTTTTTCCTCGGCTTAAAGAGTATTTTGCGTTTTGAAATTTTGACATCCTTTCTTACAAATCTGAGGAGTTACTTCACTACATGAAATGACTCTCAGACCCACAAACAGGCACAGTTCAGTGTGTCTCCTCCATACATAACCACTGATTTTCTCATTCCCCCATGGAAAATATTTGGCAAAAGCAACAAAAACCAGTTTTCAAACTCCTTTGTCCATGTAAAAGTCTTGAAATATGCCCTTGGTGCATTCCCAATCACTTAAATTTAGTTTTTCATTTGCATATTTATCTACATTTTAGTGGATTGGTTTTTTGTCTGGCCTACAGCTTGCCTCGGTGGCTCATACTGCAACTACTTGATTGATGTTGTCATTCTACATTTTAAGCAAATGAAAGGAGATAAATGCATATGTGATTTTTTTTTTCTTTACTGCTTTTACTGAGATGATTTTTTTTGCTCCAGAAAAGTTCTAGAGGAAGTCTGTGTTGAGCACCGAAAAGCCAAGTGAAACAGCTGAAGCAAATCTAGAGCCACAGCTGCTCTCCAAATTAGATCATTAACTTCGATGTCAAATTTAACGCAAGCTGGGTAGAAGGACAGCTTCTATGTTATACTGTGAGCCTTGCAGCTGAAAGATTACTTTCAAGGTTTAAAGGTAGCTATAGACGACTCCGAAGGAGCTGAAAACATACCTACTGCTTTATGTCCCTTTTATAAACCTGGCAGATTCTGCTAAGATACAGCAATGTTGTTTCTCTGCAAACTGTTACCAACAAGGCAAGAAAACGAGGTGCTCGTTCTTCATGGCTTGTTAACGAGCTACAAAGCCCTGAGACACCTGGGGAAAAAGCTGCTCCTCGTTCTGCCGAGGAGGTGGTGGGCAGGAGCAGCCCGGCTCTGGTGGCCGCAGCTCTGCTTGGTGGAGCGGGTCTGAAGATGAGGATGGCGGGAGAGCTTCGTGGCTGAGTGAGTGCTAAAGATTTTCTCTCTGTGCTCGGGGGGAGGAGGCAGGAGCTGGGTGAACTCCTCTCTGGGGTGTAGAGTGCGGTTTGGTCCCCGCTCGGCTGCTGGAGCGGGGAGGGCAGGGAGAGGGAGGTCAGGCCCCATTTCACGGGCTGCTGGCCAGCCCGGGGGCTGTTCGTCTGGAGACCCCCAAAAAGCTGCGCAAACGGGGAAAGTAAGTAACTTATTACCCACCAGCGCGGAGCGGGGTTTGGTTGATCTCGTTTCCAGCCCGCGGTGCCTTGCACAGCTTTAGAGAGCGATTGCCCAAAGAGGGTCTGCTCTCAGCGTGGCACGTGCCCTCACCCACGTACGTGGGTGCGCGTCCCCCTGCGGCGGGGCTGAGCCCCCGGGTTCGGCGACTCACCTCCGGGCTGTCGTGCCGCACGCCGCACCAGAGGAAAACTTTGAGCCTTTCGGACCAAAAGCAAAACAGGTTGCAGACTGGCTTAATTAACACCGGTGGGATATCTTCTCCTTTACTAGGGCCTGAAATGGGAAAATAATGGTACGTAAGTCTGCGGAAAGTTAGGGGTGAGCTTTGGGAGCCTCGGCCCATGAGATGGGGGGGAGCGGGATCAGAGCCTGCCGCTCTCCCCCAGTCTGTGTCTCGCAAGCTGCTTGCAGGACTTCTTCAAAGCTCTTTTAACAGCTGAGAGAGCTTCTTGTGCAAAAGCATTTTAAAATATATATATGTATAGAACACCAACCTGTTATAAAGCTGATCAACAGCCCTGTGATGGCACAGACTAGGCAGCCGATGGCACTGAAGTACAGGTAGGACAGGGAGTACCAGGTATCTGCCAGCAAAGGCCTGGGAAGAGGTGACAAAAGCAGCTAGTGATGACCGACGGGTACGTTTCAGCTGTCTCTCGACCGTGCCATCAAAATACGGCTCACGCCGCAGCGGGCGTACGATCCGGCAGCGGTCCGTGCTCTCGGCCCCCCCGGCGGTCGCCAGCTGCAGGCTGGGGCCGCACGCTGTGCCAAAACACAGTTTCAGGGATAACGAGAAGGAAAATGAATACCTGTCGGGAGCCGCGGCGGGAGCCGCCGTCGTCAGCGCCTCGGTGCCGTTGGCCAACGTGCAGTTGAGAGTGGACAGTTGCAGAGGAATGGACTTTGTCGGTGGTGCAGGGTAAACGAAAGAGCCGGTACCAGCCCAAAAAGCTAAGGTGATCCCAGCGAAGAGGCCTCCGATCGCACCCTTGGCGGGTATAGAGAGAGACCGTTAAAGGTGGCGCGTGGGATGCTGCTCTGCCCACGTGAATTAGGCAGGCGTGGGTGATGGCTGGTCACGGTGTCTATCGCTGTGAAACAACTCTGTTCTCTCTCAGCCCAAGTATAAAATGGTGATTTATTGCCCTCTAGTAATAAAAGTTGAAGCAAAACTGCAATTCAGGGTTTAGTTTTACTTCTGGGTAAATGTGGTGGGACCGCTCGTGGGGTGATATGAAATGAGCTTATATTGTGTTTTGCCTAAGTTGTCAGAGGCAGAGAAATTGAAATCATTCTGTGCGTCCCAAGGTGAATATCGGCTGGGGCGAGTATTGAATATTTTTTTTTTCTTTCTAA
>JAVJGG010000021.1:23500384-23527503 GCA_035590195.1 Aviceda cuculoides | reverse complement strand
TCGGCTGGGGCAAGTATTGAATATTTTTTTTTTCTTTCTAATGAAAGAGAAGAAACTCAGAAATAAAAATAATTAAAAAACCCCACACCCTCATGTGGATCTAATCACCAATTATTCCACAACTGGGTAGAGTTAAATTCAAATGGGATAAATTCAGCCAGTGAAAAGGGACCTCTAAGCAGATCTTGGACTCCTCATGCTCTAAATCTGAAAAGCAGCCCAGAGACTAAACCTGAAAAACCCAAACAGTCTTCAAGATAAAGTTTTAACCAAACACCACCAAGAGATTTTCTTTTAGGTGAGGATTTTTTTTTTTTTTTCTTACCTTCCAGTTAGCACAAGGGAACACAATTCCCAGGGTAAATAACCCCAGCATGGGCCCCCCGCACATCCCGTGGATGGAGAGGGAAGCCTGCAGGTGCAGAGGAGAGACAGGAGCTTAGTGCAGCAGCTGGAGGGACTGCGCGCGGTTCTGGTGTCGGTCTGTAATTTTAGTGGGAAATGGTGGGGGAGAAGGGACCAACGGTGATTTCAGCGCACAATTAGAGTGAATCACACTCGGCGTGGTTCCCAGCAGTAAGCAAATAGTGAAGGAGTTGGGAGATTTGATTTTTTTTTTTTTTAATTTTTTTTTTTTTTCACAAGTTGCTCCTCTCAGCAGAGCATCCACAGAAATTGGTGAGGTAATCTAGCAGTCCCCGGGGCTGTCAGCATTATTTGTTCAGTGCCTCGCACTTCTGAAGCAAGAGATACCTGCACGACTCCTCCCAGCAGCGATGCTGCTGCAGCCATCGAAGTGCACAGGACGCCGTATAATATACCTGGAAAAGATCAGGCAGCGAGGTTGTCAGTGCTCGTTAATAGTGTGGGCAAATTTTAATTCCTCTAGGCTGAAGTGAGCAGGCAGGATGGAGGAATTTGCACTCTGGGCTTTGATGTTTAAAGTGGGCTGTTAAGCACCCAGCAGCATCTTGCGTGAAATCTTGTTGGGTTTTTGGTTGGTTGGTTTTTTTCTTGTGAAGCGGAAGGTTGCAGTGAAATTAATTTAGAAGCTATGCCTCATGTGGAAATGTTTCTGTTTCTGTTGCCTTTAAATAACACTTTAAAAATGATCTAATGTACGAATTGAGCAATGATAAACAGCATGGCTTTCTTCCTTTGACACCAATTTTAACTTTGTGGTTTCAGAGGTAAAAATGATCTTTCTAGGTCCTGAGTGCAGAAATTGAGTAGTAAGTGGAAAAGCAGAAATAGAGAAGGTTGGAGACAGTTACAGAGAAAGTATTGGTTTGGCTCTTCTGTCATCTTTGCCAACATCAACAAATGCTTATGATATTGTTACAATACTTATAAAAGGATTATGGTATTACTGCAATACTTGTAAAAAATTCAAAGCCCTTTGGATGCATATCGTATTTTGATGGTCCATTTTTCATTTGTCTTTTTTTGCATTTTTTTTCTCTGAAAAACTGAACAACCTGCTTATTTGATGCTCTGATTTTGAATAGAAATGTCATCTTGTACTACCATAAAATAATAATATTTAGTAATACTACTATAGAGTAATGCGGTAATAACTACATTGATATTCTTTCTGTATTGTAAAGAAGATACCAGAGTGTTCCCCAGTATTTTCAGTAGACAAAACTTTTCTAAGGATTTTGGCTAGTGCACCATATAGTGCATATGCTTAATTTTACTGAAGCGTCGTGCTGAGGTTCGTCCTGAGAGTTTTTTATAACAGATTATGCTCCTGTGGAGGGTTCCAAAGCACAAGTGTGTTTCTGCAGTAGTATCCGTAGACGGTGCTCTTCACTACTCGCAGCACTGTTCTCCCAGTCGATTGAGAGACCAAGATTCTCAAGGCTTCAAGTGTGTAAAATTCTGCCCTATTTTCTCCTGTAGTAATTGCAACTGGGGGATGGACACCTTTGCCGTTAAACAAACAGATCCCACCTGGGGTACCTACATAAGCCTTTGCTGATCCATGTGCTTATCTTCTCGGAGAGGTTTGGGAAACATTTCTTGACCAAATCTTCAAAGGTAACAGTTGCTAAAGCATTGATGCTGGCAGCTACCGTGCTGTAGAAACGGAGAAGAATGTTAAATAAATAGGAAACAATGTAATGTGAAAGGAAGTTGTGTTTATAGAGAAATGCTGCCTCTTGTTCAGCACTAATACTATAAAATATACAGTTCTTGAAGAGTATTTTTCATGTATGCTGCTGATGCAGGTGAGGTTTCTGTTCCTTCTGCGATTGCTAGGGGCCCTGCTTCGCACCGGCACAGAACAAGATAGAAACTCGTCCTAATTGACCCCTCAGCTTACCAAGCTGCAGAGACCTTCAAAATATAGACATGTTCCAGAAAAAAAGTTATTACTCCCGTTATTACTCCCTTACAAGTTAAAGGATGTGCAGTGGCCACTAGTGATACCCTGTTCCTCCGCAAAATGCCTGTTCTGTTTTCTCTCATAACTGAAAAACATGGAATGGGAATAGTCTGACTCTTAGCTAGGTGAGTTAACCCATATTTGGTGAACACGATCCCTGTGGATTTCTTGTGATGATATGGCAGTGTCAGTGCCTACAGCAGAGTATTTGGTACCCGGTGCCCTTAACTGTGTTCTTCTAGACTCCTGTCAGGAACAGCCAGTGCCTTTTATGCAGGTTTTGTTGTTGTTGTTGTTGTTTGCGGTTGGGGTTGGGTGTGTTTTGTTTTGTTTTGTTTTCCTGTTTTGATAGCACTGTCTTGCTTTTTCTACGGATAAGAGTCTTTAGAAACAGCCTGTTGGAGATTGACTCCAGGGCATTTGAAATATGTCACTGTGAACTTGAATCTTCTCTCTAACGTCCTAGGAAGTATTGATGTTTGGCCGGTAGAGGTAGAACCTACGATAACATGCAGCACAGTTTCTGAAACTTCTCTATGCAGACACATCTTTTCCTTGCCTAACTCGGTTTCACGCGCCGAGAGACCTCCCGAGAAGCTGTCTATCCCTGACTGTGGTATTGTGGCTGTTGGGTCGAGTAAAGGCAATTTCACCACGAGCAGCTCCAAAGGAATTTCAGGAAGCTGAACTCTTTTACAAAGAGAACTGGTGTTTCCTCAGTTTGTATACCCTTTTGACTGTGTTGATAATGTTTTTCTAAAGTGTATTTGGGTTAAAAACATACTGGAGAAGTGGAGCTAGATTTTGGCATAAGTATAATGTAACTCAACAAGGCACTACTGTTTCTTCCTAGAACGTGCTAAGAAAAACAGCTGGGCTTTTTCTTAGGGTTTCATGTTATAATGTCATTCTGAGTCCTCGAGAAATCAGTGGTATGCAGCTAAAATGTCATTTCAGATTCACAGACCTTAGTGTTCCACTGAACGCACAGGCAACAAACAGTCCCGGGACTCCTGGCATCGAAGAAAAAATGTCCATAACAAAATACGGCATGAGCTGGGGTAGAAGGAGCACAAGAGCAACACAAGGCATTAGTTAAGGTTTTCCTGGGTAATGGAAGAGAATTAGCTGCTTCTGAGCACGTTGCTGAATTCTGGTTTTGTTCCAACTGACAAGGGGTGTCAGATTTTGAGCAAAGGGGATGTCGTTTGGCAGAAGAGGTTGATCACATTAATGCTGCGGGAGTGCCTGGATTGGTACACTCTAGCCCTGATTTGGCAACCGCCTTAGTGCCTGAGCGCTGAAAGGACGTAAAGCATCCCGCAAAACTTAAACTGTCTCTATACGTGCCATTTCTGGGCCCAAAGCAGCTCCGAATTATAGTCATGGGTATCTGTACCTGATCAGGCGCTGAAATGAAATCAGCAGTCCAAGGGTCACAACTCTTGTAGTGAGAGTACATCACCAAACCGCAAAACACCGCGCACACCAGGACTGTCCAAAGTCCCACTAAATTCAGGTAAAGTGCCCTAGAACAAAGGAGAGAAACTGTTTACTACAAGATAAAAATAGAAAAGCTGTTACAAGTTAGTTATTTCTAATTTTTTAGGGAGACACCTTAATCAAAGCTAGCTATATAATTTCTTAAAGGCATCACCGGGATAAGAAATCGTATGCAATACTGATTTAAAAAAAAATGTGGAAAAATACAGCTTCTTCATGCTATATCATGAGGATAGAGGTTCTAGGTAACTCTGTATGGCTGGAAGTGAGCTGTAACTTGCATGCAGAACGGGCTGCGCCAAGCGCTGGGTCTGTCCCTCCCGTGCCCTGTAGGAGCAGGGTTTCTCTGTTGGTCCTGTTGGTTGTGTTCGCCCTTTAAGCTACGCAGAGTATCATTTTGCATGGGTTCTGTCACAGTTACAATGTTATTTTTCACTGGTCCCTGAAGTGGATGTGGGTGACAGCATCTGCTGGGGAGGTCGTGGGGGGTTCAGTAATCCCGTCGTTCCTGAGAGCTGCCAGGTTTTATGTACATATATATAGCCTATGTCGTGTTTGGACGGCACCTTCCGCAAGGTCTCTTGCTAGGGCCAGAGCAGAGCTGTGCTACTGGGACCCAGCAGTCTTTCGGAACTTGTTACTAGTGATGTTCTCACTCTTGGGACTTCCAAACATTTTTTGAGAGACTGAATTTTCCACAGGATAAATTCATATAATCTGTCATGACCTTAAGAAAAATGAGTGTGATTATTTATTGATTTAATTTTATTTAGATAATACTTTGTACTATAGTGCACCATTAAATCAATAACCACTTTTAATACAATACAACATAAATACTATTCCAATAAATACGTTTTTCTAATAAAGCGGTAGATAGCACAACTTCTGTGTGGGCGTCTTTTCCATACTCTGCTTCCGAGGATAAGTTTGGCAGCCTGACCCCAAATTACTAAACTGCAAGAGATAGCTAGCTACCTGGTTTTCTTTCTGCATTTATTTATGTCATTTAGGGCCAGCAGGAGTAAGACTAGCAGAGCAAAATTAGCTTACTACTACCACCCAATGGGATCCCGATATTTAACATAACTGACAAACTTAGTGTAATTCCACGTCAGTATGTTTGATTGCTAGAATAGGTTAATGACAAGTAACTTACAGTTTAGCATGTTTTTCCGATTTGCAAGAAATGCATCTCTGTATTGTGGACTGATTAACTCCGTAGAGCCCTAGCCATGTAAACGTTCCCCCGATAACAATTGTCCAAAAGGTATGTCGTCTCAAAGGATCGGCATCAAAGCTGGAAGAGAGAAAGAAGCAGTTCGGTTCACTTATTTAAACACACACTTATTTAGTGAGAGGTAGGTGATTTTCCAGAACTATCTGCTATGTCCTACCCTCTGAATCACAAGTACTGCATTGGTAATACTGTTTCCCAGCACAGACAGCTACTCGTGTGTTTAGGTTTGGAAGGTTTTTTTTCCTTTTATATTGGAACACATTAGTATCAAGTCAGGATAAACATATATTATGCAGACTCAGTCAAAGGACCAATTAATTGAGATAAATCACATTTATAAGGCTGCAGATTCAGATCTGTGTCATATTGCAGCAACAGACCTGCAAGCCGTCCTGCCCGGGGCCCTGTCCTCTGCGAGGAACAAAGGCACTTATGACACTCTAAAAATCCTCCAAGCTCTTAGTTACATCATCATGATGTGTTATTTCCTTTACAAGAAATTGCTTCAGGTGCAGTGTTGTTCTTTTTGTTATTGTTGGGTTTGGGTTTGGTTTGCTTTTTTTTTTTTTTACAATGAAATTTCATTACTCAGTAATTCTAACCAGTACAAGCACATCTTTCTGTCTTGCATCTGTCATCTTTGCAATTCTGCTAATCTTGACAGGTATAGCAGATAACATGTGACCTCACTGCTAGATTCTGTTAGTGACTTCCCTTGATCAATGAACTTTTAGTCAATGCCACAAACAGCCAAAGGAAGGCCAGTTTGCTGTCCCAGTGCACTGGTGCACCATTGCTAGCTGCTGTGGTGAGTGTACTTAAACCAAGTGCCAGTTTTATGAGCAGAAAATGAAAGATACAGTCGGAAGGAATAATTGGGCTGTGTTTGTAACTACACCAATAAAAGTGGCAAAGCTCCCTTCCAGTTCAGCAGGGCTTTGATTTCTTCCAAGAGGGTAACAGAAAGAGGAGGTAAGCTCTCCTGAAGGTTAACTGCACTCCCAAGAACTGAAGAAATAGGGAGTGGACTTGTCTGAGTCACCGAGGTTGTTCACTGGTAGTATAATAACAAGTCTGAGTATTTTTGGCTTATTGAGGGTGGGGGTTTGTCCTGGTTTTAGCTGGGATAGAGTTAATGTTCTTGCTAGTAGCTGGTACAGTGTTATGTTTTGGATTTAGGATGAGAAGAATATTGATAACACACTGATGTTTTCAGTTGTTGCTGAACAGTGTTTATACCGAGTGAAGGATTCTTCAGCTTCTCATTCCCAGCCAGCGAGAAGGCTGGAGGGGCACAAGGAGTTGGGAGGGGACACGGCCAGGACAGCTGACCCAAACTGGCCAAAGGGACATTCCACACCATGTGACATCATGCCCAGTATTTAAACTGGGGGGAGTTGGCCAGGAGGGACGGATTGCTGCTCGGGAGCTAACTGGGCATCAGTCAGGGAGTGGTGAGCAATTGTATTGTGTGTCACTTGTTTTGGATATTCCAATTCTTTTAATATTTTTATTTTTGTCATATTATTATTATCATTATTATTATTTTCTTCCTTTCTATCCTGTTAAACTGTCCTTATCTCAACCTATGAGTTTTACTTTTTTTTCCCCAATTTTCTCCCCAGTCCCACCGGGTGGAGGGGAGTGAGTGAGCAGCTGCTTGGTGCTTAGTTGCCGGCTGGGGTTAAACCATGATAGATTTCTAAACATTAAATATACAAAAAGAAAAGGCTTGCACCATTTGTTTCTTACTCAAATATGTTTAGTCGTGATCCTTCATAGGCAACTTCCCAGACCTTGGTCGATCCGCCGTTCAGAGTAGTTCCTCGAACCAAAACCGTCACGAAGCCAACCACCATGACAATCATTTGAAATGCATCTGTCCAGACAACAGCTTTTAATCCTCCCTGAAACAAACAGAAACTGCATGCTCTCATCTTCTTTCCTCTTGTTCAAGTACAGCAAAAGGTAGAAAGACCCCTTATTTTGGGAGCTCATGAGCTGTATGCATAGCATCTAGCAAATCGGGACTCTCTATTCTCCCATGAAGGCTGTATTTTTGCAAGTCAGAAAATGACACAGCCTAAATGGTTTGTCCACAGTCATAGGAGAATATTTGACCTCCGGTTAAATGCTTTTTTTTTCTGCCTCCTTTATATGCATTTGAGGGATGTATCATGGTGTGGAACAAAAGCTTAGGGAATACAAGCCGGCCCGTTTGTACTTCCCACAGCACTCTGTACAGTTCCCAGAGCCACAGTGTCCACAATTCGCCGAACACAGAAAACCAGCTCCAGAAAGTTTGCAGTTCAGCTTTCTCCATAGCTACTTTTATATTTGATCTAACCTGTACTAGAGCAAGATAATAAGTGTTTTGAACAAGGGTGGACTGAAATATTGAAAGAATTCATTAGTGGTAATGAGAACAGAAATTAAGTTGTGTCCCGAGCCCCAGGGCTGTGCCAGTTCCACTGCGATGTTCAGCTTTTTTGTAGTCCGGGGTCTCGTGTCGCTTCCGCCCAGCGGCAGAGCTCTCTATGACCTCTTGGTTGTCCTTCCTAGGTTTTATCACTCTGTTCTTGATCTGGGGTGACACCAGAGGCACATTTTTCATTACAATGTTTTTTTCGGTCTGTACCTTGTAAAAGATAAGAAGAATAGTCTTCTCAAAAGATTTAGTGTGGCAGGGGAAGGTTATCGCCTCTTTATCTGGACACTGCCCCAAGCTGTCTGGTTTAAACCTTGAGACGTACAGCAGAGGATTTGAGAGGGAGTATTTTTTTTTTTTTCTCCAAATAGACTTACTTATGCCACAGAGTCTAAAAGAAATGTATCTCTATGTTCTCCCGCTTTAAACTTCAGTCACTCGGACTGTATTTAGAAGCCGCCCTCCTGCGGTAGCCTGTCACGTGTAAAGGATGGTGGAATTAACAATGTGTCTCCCAGCTGTTCCGTCACGCCTCTTACGTACCAGAGTGCAATAGAAAGTGCAGACAATTCCTGTTGCAACTACAGAGCCCCAGAGATCAAATCCAGTGACTGTGAAACCAAAGAAAACCAAATGGTTAGCAAAATGGAGGTAGGTCGTCTGGATGGTGACAGAAAAGCTATGATCCTTTAGCCTTAGAAGGATGGAAATAATTATTAAAAATAATTTTTTGTGTCTGTTAGGCACTTTGCTGGATTGTTCAGGTTTCTTAACGCTACTAGATACCATTTTGCATTGCTGCTTTCTTGCAAATTATATTTAACTAACTTTGAAAGTGTGCGTAAGTAATCCGTAAGAGGGATAATTGCACAAAGCAAAAACGTCACTCCTATGGGACACAGCTTTATAAGCAATACTTTCCTTCTGTTCTTAGTCCAGAATTTTCTCTTGAGAAATCAAGTTCTTCAGAGATTTCCAAAGAATCCTAAGGAAAAAAACCAACCCCAAACTAAATTCCATTCCCTGCAACCAGGAACCATTTAACGCTAAAATGTGCTGCATTAAAACAATTTTTCATGTTCATTTTAAATCTTAAAGTTACTCTACACAAGAAGTACAAATTTTGATTTGGCTTGTATTGAAGTCTCTCCCACCGGGCATAGTCTGTGAAGGCAAATCTATTTGTAAAGGTTCTTTTATTAGCAAAGTTACTATGGCCCAATAACGAATGTGAACCGTCACGTAAAATTCAGTTGAGCTCCAGAGGAAGGAAGCTCAGCGCTGTGCCAGAGGGGGGGGACTGGGCAAACTGGACGCAACTCAGATGACAAACAAGGGAAAGAGCCTCCCGCTCTCTTCCTGGCGATTTTGGTGAAATGAGGAGTTAGGCCGTGCCTATTCCTTGTGCCCTGGGGCAGTAAAATGACTAGTCCCATCTATCCTGCGGGACGCTGTACGCCTGGTTTGCAAAGATTAATTAAAGCAGCGTGTGGACGGCCAGCAGCGCAGCATTCGGCTCCAGCTGCAGGGCGTGGAGTCATGGCCATGGGAACCTGCACACGGGGGACGGGGGGAATCAAAGTGCAGAGTACGGTCTTGGGTCGTCAGCTCGTACTGTGAACTTTGTCAGGATGTTGAGAAATTGTTCGTTGCTAACCTCCTCAGGTGGTTACTGAGTGCAAAGGCGAGCGGAACAGCTAACGTGAGGCTCCTGCTAATGTAATGGAGTGAGGGAGAGATCCGGGGGGTCGGAAATGCAGAGCTACGAGATGCAGGCAAAAATCTTCTTACAGAATTTTTGAGGACTTTTTTTTTTTTTTTTTAGACTTCTTTATTTTCCTCACTTGATTCATTCTGACAGTCTTGTGGTGTGATTATTTGGGGTAGCCATGTAGTGCTGCATGGGAACTCACCTTGGTTCAGTGCCAGTGATGGAGCATAAACCACTATTCCTGTGTAAAGGATCTGAAAAAGTTCATGAAAAAAAATATGTATGTGAATGCTCAGGGATAAGGCTTCTATTTAGAGTGGGGCTCAGAGCAAAATACCAGATCTAGGGGTTTCTTTAGATGAGCTTGTATTGTATATGGCTTTTCTGTTTCAGCCTTTACAAAATAAAAATCTTTGCTTTAATTCTTTTCTGCTGGAAGGACCATTGTCTGCCTCGGTATTACTTATTTCACCCATTGCTAAGATGAGTAGATGACAAAAATATCCTAGTGAAATGGAAAGAGCAGCTCTCGGGAGAACAGGAACCGTGATGCAGAGATAACTTGGGTTGATCTTGGAAATTAAACTTCCCTTGTTCCATTTAATCCCTTTCAAAGTAGCTGACTCAATGCCCTTCACGTGTATGTTCTGACAGAACTGAGGGAGAAACAAAGCCTGGAAGTCAACACACATTCAAATCTACTGCTAAAGGTTTTGGAATTAATAAAGTGGAATTAATGTAGAAAGAAACGTTTGCCAATGTCCCAAGACTTTCCATCAAATCCATAACTAATGTAGTCTTTTGAGAAACTTGGTGAAGCTTTAAATCAAAGGGCAAAAAAGCTATTTGATGTCTACAACAGTGCTTTGGGTGGCTCCTTAAGTTTGGTTTCTTTTGGTAAAGTAGTAGTAAAGTAGTGTTTTGGGGGGTAAGTAAAGCCAGTCCCTGCTCAACCTCTCCGTCCGAGAGCCGGGAGCGTTACTGACACCGCACACGCAGGGTGCGGACTGACTACTCAGGGATTTATGGTAATGCAGAGCCGTGGATGTGGATGTGGAGTCCGCACACGCCAGCGGTTCCTGCCCCGGGGGCTGGGGGGGCTGAGTCCCTGGCACCCGGCGCCGGGAGCAGCTGCTTTGCGGTGGGCTCGCCTCGCCCCCGTGTTGTACATGGGTAACTGGTGAGCTAAATGTACCCAGTACTGCTCGTCTAGCTTCTCCAGAAAGACAGAATCCACTCATTTGGAAAGAGGGAGGCTTAAAGGGAACTGAAGGAGACCGAGAGTCTGAGAAGCATTTGTAATCCTAAACAGGAGCAAGCTAGAAAGTTAGGAAAGCAACCGTTCTTTCTTTTTAACATTCACAGTCCAAGTGAAAAATTTAAGAAAAAAAGAATACTCATTAAAACATCTCATTATAAAAAATGCACAGTCTGAGACGAGTCCATCAAACTAAATGTTGAGTGAAATTAGCATAGACAAAGAGTCAGTGTCTTCCTACCGTCTGCAGGATGTAGATCAATGTTGCAGCGAGACGGACAATCTTGTTAAATCTTAACTCCAAATACTAGGAAAAAGAGGAATCTCAGTAAATTGCACATGTAGCATCTGTGACACAGCTATTAACCTTCTGTTCGCCCCGAGTAACAGCTTGCTATGCAAATAAAATTACTGGCAGCTGGCACTACTGCTATGAGTAATGAGCAGGAGAGCATGATTGTTATTACACATAGCAATAATTACATTTAAGAAATATTCCTATCAGAAGCATGTACTTGAAGTTATATGTTGGGTTGCAGTGGTCAATATCTGCTTTGTATCGGGAATAACTGAAAAGGCCCAGGGGCTACAAGGAAAAGAAATTTAAACTTCAAATGAAAGTATCTTCTAACTACATGAAGAGGAAACTAGAGGTCATCTCTAGGAGAAGGAGCATAGTTTAACTCCTGGAGTGGCAAAAGTGGTGGCAGAGCAGGTGGAGGAGCAGCAACATACTGTTTCACAGTGCTTGAGCTAAGCAGGCATTCTCACCTGCTCGGGCTCAGCCTAGAGCCAAACCTGCACGTCGTCATTAATATGGAGAGGCAAATGGGGTTCTTACGGACTTCCAGGTGGATGGGGAGAGGTGTTCCCAACTACCGCACGACTGCAGAGGTCAGTAGATCTCTAGCCCCCAAAAGCCTGGATTTGAAGCCCAAGTCCCTCTGTAGAGTTGACCAAAGAAATTAAATCTGCGTTGCTAACCCCGCGGCTGCCTCCCACGCAGCCTGGGGCGGGCTGGCTCTCTCCTTGGGCCGGGGGCCCGCGCGCTCCCCAGCAGACACCCGGCACAGGCTCTACTGGTCTTCTCTCTTTTACCAGTCTCTAGGCATAGTACTTCCAAAGCAGCTATTTTCTTATTGATTTTGTTCATGTTCATCTTTCTTTCGTCTCTCGTATAATAAGCCCTGCAGTCTGTCATACAAATAAATAGCTAATTTATGTAACTTGACTTATTTCTAAAAATTCATGAAGCCAGCAGTCATCTTTCCAGCGTGCTTGAAGGGACTCTCTGTCACAGTGACACCTTCAGTGGTTCAGATGGGAAAAGTAATTCATTCTCTGATCTTGCATCAAAACCAGCTAGAAAATGCAGTTACTTGTGGCAGTGGGAATCGATGGTCCATTTTACTTTTTTCCAACCTGTAACTGAAATATTTCCAAATACCCAGGCAGAGCTGTTTGACCAAAGCCCCTCCTTGGGTTTAGTCTTATAGAACATGAGCAGCCTTTCTGTTACCACGAAGCTCCTCGCAAACTAATGTGGCTTTCTTCATCAGATTCTTGCTTAGTCGAAACTGCCCACAAACAGGAGCAACCAAATTTGTAGCAGTTGATTAAAGTGACTGAAAGCCTATTCCCAAATGCTCAATAACTGCCCTACGGGTGTGCAGATGGTAAGGGCTGCACGCTGTGCTCCTAGCAATAACATCATGAGGACTGCTGATTATTCTTTTTTTTTTTTTTTTTTTTTTAAACTACTGAACTGTCATATGAAGAAAACAATGTGTTCCAGGAAGAATGGCAGGCAAAAACCTCCAGAAAATTCAGAGGTTGCTCACTTCATTTCCTAGAGAAGCCCTGAATTCATTCTCCAGCCTCGATGACTTTTTTTTTTTTTGAGAGAAAGACACCTGCCTCTTCTTCCTCTTTATCCCTTCCTCCCACCTCAGCTTTTTAGATATCAAATAGTCCACTTATAATCAGTTGGACCAAATTGCCAGATCTACACCAAGTTTGAATTGGATACTATTGGATTCTGTTCTTAAAATCTGTCTTTAATCCATGCTCTCTAAACCAGAGTGGAATTGTTACTTGTAAGATCAGAAGCATTTGGATGCACTTTAAATATTTTCCAGCTGTAATTTAATTTGGTGCTGTTGTGTAAACCCTTATCCCGTCTTTGCCGTATATGTATAACAGGTGCTCTGACCCTTAATTTGTGCTTTCAATACGTGATATAAATAACAAGTTTGAACAATGCAACCCATTTCTAAAAATAATTAAGGTATCAATAGACTTGTTCTGTAAAACACTGCAGAAAGTCTTCTGTCAGACATTTTTTCTCCAAAAATATCTATATGCATGATACTGGCTTTTATGTTAGAATAGTGCCTTTTTAAAATAATTTTTACTTACCTCATAAGTGCTTGTAATGCCAGATCTGTAAAATACAGGTAGAAAAAGTTCAGCAGTAAAAATGATGACAAGCGCATACGAAAGAAAGAATAGCACGAAGGATGCCCCGTAGCGATAAACTTCGGAGGGTGTCCCCAGAACCGTTACTGCTGACATGAAACTTGATGTGAGAGAAAAAGCGATTGGTCCACAGGTCATCTGCTTACCACCCACCAAAAATTCCTTTGAAGTTTTCTTTTTCCTCTCTTTAACAGCAAAAAAGACTCCAATGCTAGCACATACTAAAAATAGTGCTGCAAAAACAACATAGTCCCAAGCCACAAATTTTTTGACTTCTGGAGCTACAAAGTTTGACATAGCACCAGTTGGACAATTCTCTGATGGAGGATTCTGGTTTTCTGTAGCTGTTGCTCCGAACAGATTAGCTCAGTTGACAGCAAAGTTGAAGTGTATCTGTAGCTCACCAATGACAAACAATAAACAGAAAGACGATTCAGCTAGGAGACTTTTTTTTTTTTTTTTTTTTTTTAAATACAGTTCAATTCTAAGGAGGAAAAAAAAAAAAAGCCAAGGATGAGTTAGGAAGGTGCTGAATGCACTTAGACCCTAGTGCTACTGATGCTTCTGTCAGGCAGGCTGGAGCAGGGGACTTAGCTGTGAAATCGGTAGTACATTCCCTTTTTATCTGGCGGGTTTTAATTTAAGGTTAAACATTAGCCTGACACATTGACTTGATCTGACTCTTTTCTAACCTCTCAGCGTTTTTAAATAATAAAATGAAAGCAATAAAGAAATAAATAAAGGAGAGTGAAATGAAGGAAAGCTCAGCGTACGGACCTACGACCTCACGGGTGAGTTGGTTTTCAGAGGAGCAACTCCCTCATATGCTTAAAATCTAAACTTGAACATCAGCGATAGGGTTCAGAATTCTCCTTTGATGTTCTAAGTGTGCTCGTTGGTAAACCCTCTGGAAATTAAGGCTGCCTTAAAGAACTGGAGCCTTTAATGGCCAAAAGTAGCTGCGGTGCTTTCCCCCACCCGCCGTAGCCCAGCCCTGGCGTGTTTGGGAACCCCAGGGATCTCCAGGTGAGCAGGAGTGCAGGTTGTGCTACACTGTTTGAGGAAGACATTCGGTCAGAAACTGATTTTTCACTGACCATTAGCAGCAATTTTCCTTAAAACTTACATGGGTTTGTGTGAGAGGTGGCTTATTTTATTTATCCATATACAACTTGGTTGGACAAGAGGGTCAAAGAGAAGCAGATTAGACAACAGCAACTGTTTTCTTAACTATGTCTTTGACATAATTTGTTTAATTTAATTAATTAGGTTTTCATTGTGTTTGTGTTGGTCTGGGTTGGTTTGGGGTTTTTTTTTTAAATAAGTGAATATTCATTTTATCTCTATCTATACCATGACAATATGTCTTCCAAAGAAGCAGGCAATGACTCATCATCCCAAAGGATTAACTTGTACAGAGAGGTAGTGTGTGTAGTCCTACCTTCCACCCTTCCTTCAGGGCTGTGTTTTGGAGACCATCAAGAAAGAGATGCAGTAACCCGGGGTGGCCTGTAACAGCAGAAGTCCTTCTCTTCAGCCTTGTCTTGGCTGGGGATGGATCCCCACTTTTTCTTCTTAAGTCATCAGTAAATGGAGATGGTTTTTGAGTCATCTGTACCTTGCAAATTAGCGGATGTCCAGACCTGAAGCCTCATCTTTTCCCATCCGTCTGCTAAGGAGAAAGAGGAGTACAGGTACGGCAACCGTCATCGCGTAGCGCAGAGTCAAAGAAAGTCCAGGACAGCCTTTGGCTGGAACTGACTTCTTCTGCCCACGTGTGCGGTAGAGATTGTGCAATTTTTGTGGTTGATTTTGGCAAGACCAAGCGTAAAAGTGGGAGTCGAAAGGCCTATTTCTGCTGCAGAATGTGAATGGAAAAATCAAACAAGCAAAAAAAAAAAGTCCCAAAAGTATGCAAAGGTACTTCTTAAAAGGCACTGCTTCATTCATAGCTGAAATAATTTTAGTCCCCAGAAGGTGAAAAAGTGTGAAGTGCATGTTTGTGAGGTATGATCCAGCCCTCTGGGAAAGCCGGGATATGAAGCGAAGCTGCCGTAGCACTTCTTGTGTGCTGTAACCTGCGGGTAGCGCGACGGAGGGACCGGAGGAGGAGAGAGCAATAAACCATTCTGCATTATTGTGGATAAATCAGTGAGACAGTGTAGGCAATACTCTGTAAATTCTCATACAACCGCCTCATAGTAATTTGTTTATCTAACTCAAGCCACATCACTAGTGAATATTTCTCTTTTGTACAGAACAAATGTCTTGGGGTGTGTCCACTCTCAAAAAAGTAGTGACTTTCACTTTCCAGGCATTCATCTGCTTTCTGGGGGGGAGTTTTGCCCCCCCCCTTTTTTTTTTTTCTTCTCTTTCCTTATAACTGTTAGAACATGGATGTTTTCTGCAGGTTTTAATTCATACCTACAGAGCCCGATTAATAAATGTCTCGGGCAATGGTAAAAGCCATGCCGTTACAATGGTGCGGTTCTAGGGTCAACCATCAACCCAGGCTGGCAGGAGGCTAATTTAATGGGGTATGAATGCAGCATGTAGGGTGAACCAGGCAAGCCACGTGCATGCTGCTTCCCTCAAACCACAGGTTATTGCTGGCTCAGTCACGGTGACACCAAGTAAACTCACAAAAATCTGCAAAGAAACAAACTTGAGGGTATTTCTTCTTAAACTTGAGCCACTGAGCTGCACCATGTAAGTAAGACTGCATCAGTCTTACGTTGCTGAGAGGGTGGAGAACTGTTTGTGGGGCCTGGGATAAAAATTAAAAGTAAGAAGTTTTAGGAAAAAAAAAAAAAAAAATCATCTGGGTCAGAAGGTTTCTGTACCGGTCATGTTACCAGAGAAAGCCTAAGGGGAAGATCCCTATAACATCCATTTTAGGAAAATAAGTGTAGTGTAATATATTATTACAGGCTTGAACACATTTTTAAAATGGTCTGTTTGCCATCAGCAAGCACTGCTAATTAGCAGCTGGGCTAACTGCGCTGTCACACAGTGATGAATAAATCTGCTTGTCGGCTCACATGGGCTCGGTGCATCGCAATTTGGGTTGGATTCCAGGAAGCTTTTCCAAACAGCAAAATTTCTATTGGTGTAAATGTAAGCCTGCAGAGATTTTTTTTTTTTTTTTTTTTTCAATTATGAATGGTCTTTCTAGCAGAAAAGTACTTTTGGATGATAGTAATTTACACAGACAGTAGAAAAAAAGCTGAAAATCAAAGGTGTATCACTCAGAAGTCCCTGTTAAATTTACGGGTTATCTTGCCTTGCCTTGACGGTGGACTTTGCCTTTTCTTAAGAGGCTCCTCTTTAATGATTACTCTTTCCTCAGAAAGACGTGCTCATTTATCTATACAAAGATCATTATAACCCAGCAGTGTGGGGAACGGGAGGTATTGCTTATAGTTTCAAAAGGGATTATTCCCCGGGGACACGGAGTCCTCCCGGCGGGATCACTCTTCCCCGGTCGCGGCCGGTCACCCGGCAGGGACCGCAGCCGGTGGTAAAGTCTCCTCCTGTCCGTCTGCTTCCCTCTGCTTTATTTTGCATCTCGGGACGCAGAGTTTGCAGAGTTACTTGCGCACCCGGTCGCGCGCTTTGTGGCGTGCACAGAGGTGGGGGTTTATTGCATGCCTGCTTGAGGAGAAAAACGCGCGGTTGGCAGCGAGAACTGGATTTTCCTCTACAAAGACAGCGAGCTGGGGAGCTGCGGGAGAAGAAAGTGCTAATCCGAAACACCAGATTTTGAACAATCATATTCTTAAAAAAAAAAAAAAAAAAGCTTAAAATCATAGGTCGGTTGTTAGTTACCCCTCCTAACCCACAGTGCGGTGGAAGAGCGTCCCTCTCTACTGGGTGGCTGCGGTTTCCCAAGGACCCAAGCCATCCTTGCAGCTCCCTGGCTGCCTCTCCCGTGGGTTCCCCCACGGCCCCCCCAGCCACGTGGCACGGGCAGCAGCCTGGCTTCGCTCCTGCAGCTCCCCCTTTTTTTTTTTTGTAGATAGAAAAAATAGCACATGGGAAAGTCATTTGCTACTTATCTACCCAGAGCAAGGATTCATTTTCCAGGAATGGCAGAGATATGATGCAGAAAGATGTTTTTATCCAAACATCAGTCAAAATAAATGATCAGATACTGCAGTCGAGACCATAAGCTGCGTAGCCCCTGCAATAGCTCCATACCAGGTAGCAGCTGGGTGGAGGCACTGGGATGGCTGGTGCTGACCTGGTTGTGAAACAGGACGGGTCAGAAAGGCTCCTGCACTCTTGGCGTGGACACCAAGGAGATAAGACGGTCCTTTGCATCATCTCTGTTTTCCACGTAGACACTGTGGTAAATACTCCCCAAAAGATGGGGCTGGGGAAGGTCCCACCCTGGTTTGGAGCCCTCCCCAGTTATCACACGGGGATGCTTTACCTGGGACGTGTCCCGTACTTGCTCCGTTCTGATGTCCGGCTGCTGCTGCAAGTCCCCAGGTTTCAGAGGAAGCTTCCAGAATCAGTTTTCCTTTTTTTTTTTTTTTTTTTCCCCTTTTCTTTCCCCTGGTTTTGCCAATGGAAGAGTCTGTGTGAGAGAGAGGGAGAACACACGAGGGCGAGGGCGGCAGGGAGAAGGGAAGGAGATGGACCGAGGGAAGGCAGGGCGCTGGGGAAATCCATTCTGCCTCAGCTATTTCAGATTCTTGCAGGGAAGAGTAGAGCATTAATAATAAGAGAAAACATAGGTTATTTCCATTTGGCTTGTGGGTAGAACTAGCTTTGCGAACTAAGGTTGCTAAGTTGGGTTTTTCATTTCATTAGCTGAACAAGTTAACAGGTATTAAAACTTGTGGACTGAGAGAAGGATGTGCTGTCGCAATCCCAGGATATCTCATCAAAAGACAGCAGTCCAGGACTGAATAAAACAGCAGCGTTACATTCTAGCTTTGCTGTACCTCATCCTTTTAAAGCAGAGTAAGGCACCTTATATGCTGATCAAAAAGCTCTTCAGGAAGTATGTAGCAGCTGGGAAGGAAAGAGGGAGCTGAGATCTCACTGCGGGTGATTTAAGGATAAAGCAACACAGACTGCACCTTAAAAGGATGAAAAAATAACGTGTGCTTCGCTATTTCTGTGCCGTTAAAAGCTCCAGAAACCCAAGTCATCTGCGTTGCTCTTCAGTTGTTAATAAGTGGTAGAAATACTGCCTCAACCCTGCAAGAAGCATTTGGAAACAGTTTCACAGCAAGCTTCGGGACAGAAAGATGAAGCGTACTGAACAGGATCGCCGTCAGTGGTCCATACAGGAGGCCCGTGCTGTTCGTGGACAGCTTTAGCGAGCATCCCTACTTACGGTAAAGCTGAGGATCACAACCCTTCACTTACCTGCGTCTTACCCTACGGAAGGGAAAGGGGGAACTCGGGCGCTCCCTGAGGAATAAAGCTGTTTAACACTGAAGTGGCCTGGCGTCTTTCCCCGGGTTAGAGGTTTCGTGTGCTCCAATGGGTTATAAAAAGTACCTATTCCCAGGTCATAGAAAATGCAAATCAAAGGAAGACCTTTTTTTTAGTAGGACTTGGAGATCAACCATCTTTAATAACTCTTTTTATTTATTGATTTCTTTATTGTATCGCTTTGACTTTTCTTTCTTAATATACTTCAGAGGGTTCTCTCCATCCTGTTTTCCCTATATAATTTCGCTTTCATTATGTACTCACATCCATATCTAGATATAGATTACAGCGCAATATTACCACACTGCAGAAAGGTTTAATGCACTTTTTTGCAAAGAGAATAGCTTCTCTTGAACTGTTTAACTACTCACGTATTGCTTGCTATCATTGCACTGCCCAAACTATTATCTGTTCTTTTTTTTTTCCCCGAGCTTAAAATAAATTAAAATAATCAAAGATAAAGAGCTAGTCATAGTTAAAATAATCCAGCAATAAATCTAAATAAAGATAATTTTGCCTGTGACTTTACACACCACTTCTCTTGCAAGACTTGGGTGGAAGAGCTGGCCTGCTCCAGTCCTGCCTCTAACGTGCGTGTGATGGGGCATGACGTGAGGAGGAAAGGAGCTGGGCCACGGCTTTTCTGTAGGTCTTTGCCCTGAGGGACCTTCTCTCCCGTCTCCCATCTGAGAGCCTAAAGCTCTTACTGCTTTGCTAAAATCTCGTGATTAATTTAAATTCAGGTATATGAGCTTTTGCATGGATCTTTACTTGCGCTGTCTTTAAGGCTGTAGAAAGCTTCTCTTCTTATTCTTTCCTGAACGGCCAAAAAGCTGAGAGAGGGGGAAGACTTCTGGAGGGCACCAAAAAATAATATGATGTAAAGCGAGCATTAGGACTTGGAGAAAATGTATTTGGCTTAATGGAGAACAGACTTTGCCCCTAGGCAGTAGATAGTAGGGGAGTCGACATGCGGGGCCACGTTAGCCTGTTTTTATAAGAGCCGAGCGTGTGCTCTGCGCCTCATGTGAAGCTGGACGTGTGATGTGCTGCCGCAGTAATTGCTTTGAAATCGGGCAAAGGGACATCGTAACAGCATGAAGAGCTGTAAAAAAGCCTCTGGAATTTGCTTATGTGAACAATTACTCCTACATCTGTTGGTTCTTTTTGATAAATTGCTCAGCTTTTTATGTGCTGTTGACTCCCGTATGGCAGGGACGTTTTTGTTTTTCCTTGTTTTGGGAAACCAGAAGTGTAACTCGGGGATAACTTAAGGAAATTTGTGCCCTGCTTGTCTGGGGCAGAGGGTGCAGATTGCATTTTGGAGGTGGATTCAGGAGAGCATCTCTGAACAGGAACAGTAAGGACTCCAGCTCACAGCGGTACCCGGCGATTTTGGCAGGATAAACTGAAGCAATATCTCGGGGTCGCCCCAGCTATCGTGAGCCATAGCGAAGGAAATGAAACCCCGGCTGGAGGCGCACGTCAACAGCCCTTTTTATTTCCTTTACAAGTACATAAACAACAGTTCCCCGCTCAAAAGCGAGCACCTTCCTGATGCCGAGAGGTGTCTGCCCAGCACCGGGGCTGCGCCCGCCGCCCATCGGCACTCGCCCAACCTACGGGCACCGGCCCGTGGCGATTGGCTTGGGATCTCCAAATCTCACCGGGGAGGGTTTGGGCTGGGATCCCATGCTATGGGAGAAATCCTCATTTAGATTAAAGCCAGTTATAGCAGAAATTAGGGCTCCGTTCTGCTTGTCGCCTGCTGAAGCTTTTCTCTCACGAGTAATGGAAAAAGGAGATAAATCGCGTTGGTGCCTGGGTGGCAGCTTAAATCACCAAAGTTTTGCTTCATCATTTATTGGCAATAAGGTTGTCGTATGCTGGCAAATGTCCCAAATATCATATTGTGTGTGATCGTGTCTGTATCTTATTACATAAAATGTGATCGCCTCCTGGCTACCTGGTTCCCCGCCTTCCATTTTGCGCCTTTCTGTGTGCGCACACGTGTGCACGTATATACATATAAAAAGTACTTATATATGCCTGTGAACTAGAGGGCCCGCGAAGATCTGGTGTGTGTTCTATCTTCCATTCATCATGCTGGTTTTGGTTTGGATTTTTTTTTTTTTTTTTTTTCTTGTACATCAAAATATTTTGGAGTTGTTCTCAGTGTAAGCTGCAGGGAGTGGAATGTTATTTTTATGCAGTATGAGTCATTTACTCATTTGAAAACTTGACTCTGACTACACATGCTGGATGGTTTTGGAAAGCTAACCGCTGAAGGTAAGCAGGGAAAAGAAAAATATTATGACAGTAGAATTTGGTCTATGAATGGTAGTAAATTAGACATTGAAATTAAGGACATTGGAGATAAACCTAGGTTCAGCAATAAATCCTGGATCTAGATGTTCGCTACATATGAAGGCCTACAGCAGAAAAGGTGCTGTTTTAAATGCAGAATAGATTGTTCAAGAGAGGTGAATTTTCCTCCTCACATGACACATGGAGCATTTCAAACACATCCTTTAAGAAGAAAAACTTCTTTACCTTATTTTATGTAAGTGAAAACAGGACATTGCTTTGCTGCATCTTTGCTCTACAGTGCCTTGATGGACTGAAAAATTAGAAATGAAATAAATCTTGCCTGTCTACTGCAGGCTTGTGAACAGATCTATTACTTTACTTTGTTTCTATTCTATGTTCCTCTTGAATGTGTGACAGGGTAGCTGAAAAATTGAGGGTGAGTTGCTTGCTGTTGGGAGTCTGATAACTTCCCTGCTGAAGAATTTTGGACATGGGGATGACAGGAATTGTTTTTCAGCCTTCTGGTTTTTGCAATTCATCTCGCTGCTTCTCCCGCTTGTATGTACTGCACCCAGTACAGAGTAGCAGCATGCAGAATTTTTGGACAATATGTTTACTACTGTTGTTTGGGTTTTTCCCTGCTTGTTTCAAAGTCTGGTAGTTTTGGTTTGGGGATTTTTTGCTTTGTTTTTTTCTTTTTTATTAACATTTTTGTTGTTTTATTTTCAGTGTTGTTTTGCCCTGTAACATCTGTGGAACAGTAACTCTTTATTGCTTTCTGTTTGGAGGAGTGAAGGGAAAAACAAAAGCGAGGCAGCTGTCTTTTTCAGTTTTATTTTTCAAGTAGGGTTTGGCTGTGGGTGAAGACTGGGAAACAGGATTTCCGATCTTATGCATCACTCCTGCCGACTGGCTGCGTGGCTCTGGATTAGTAATTCAGTCTTTTATCTTCCTTTGCCACAGGAAGGGAAAATAAAAAAGATCAGATGCTTAACTTGAGATGTAGGAAAAGGTGTGACTAGTCAGCCTTTGAACAGGTAGCCAAAGGTTACTGCATCTAGTGGTGCTGGGTAGGGAAACACTTTCAGATGGGTCCAGATCCCACCTGCAACGCAAAAATATCTGCGTCGCTCTATCCTTACTCCTTTTCTCAGCTCCATCAGTAGATTTCGACAGGCGTTCAGAGTTACGACCTGAATATTCTTTACAGGCTGTAAATCTTTGATTTATAGCTGTAGGACACTTTGTTCTCAAAATGTTATCTAATCTGGTAATTCAATTATGCTAATACAGATGAGCACTCACAGAAGTGCTGTTCCTCTTGACTACCGCAGTGTGCATTAAACATTTGTGAATTCATTTTGCAACGTGCATAGTTCCTTATCGTTTTTCTCCAGAAGGCTTGGTGACTAGGCACAGCTCCATAGCCCAGGAACAGCTGATAACAGATGTCTCTGGAGGAGAAGCGAGATAGGAATAATCTGGAAATGGTAATACAGAAATTGCAACAGAGCTCTATTGAAGGATTGCACTAATACTGGCTTAAAACAAGTGGCTGGGAATGAGTCAGTTTTTTCCTTTTGGGACTACGAGTGAAATTTGTAAGACAAGGTTTGATCTCCTTTTATATTAATCTGATGAAGACTTAGGCAGCGTGATTAAGCATCTTGCTTACAACGGAGTAGTGGCAAGACTATCACTCTTGCACTTTGCTTTCATATTTACGTCACAACTTTCTTAGGAGTTGGCTAATTTAGAAGAAATTACATAAGGACCTGATATAATTTATAGAGTGAAGACCTTTATAGCCAGGGTAAAACATCTCTATCAACCCCGTTTTGCTGTTTGTGTGCCAGTGACTGTTGTTTCTGGGCTTTGTGGGGGTACAGCTGAAAAGCAGCGCAGCGTATGAAAAGACACTGTGCTGCTGAGCAGCATCTTTGAAAGGCAAGCCATGGTTCGTGTCTGGAGCCTTATTTTTGGTGCAAGAGCATGGTTTGATTCTGAAGGTGAACGTCCTATGTTAGCAATGATTTGGTGACATGAATTAAAAGCTTTAATGGCTCTATTTTCCAGATCAAGGCAAGTAATTGTCAGTCGCGTGGAAATGAGAAGACCATTTTAAGAGTATTGATGTAATAAATGAGTTCATACATGCTCAAGCTCATGTAGATGTTTTGCTCCTCACTTGTGCTTAATTTACATGAAAGTTAACAACATTGAAATGTGTAGCCATTAGAAAATGTATTCCAAATACTTAAAATTTGCAACTTGCACTGTTGTGTTTGGGTTTTGTTGTTCGCCCCCCAGTCACATTTCTTCTGAACACTGTTTCATTTTTGTTTTGCTTTACTCAAAGACTTGTTTTGAATCTCAGCTACAGTTAAACCTTAGGGAAAAATACGTGTATCTGTCATCTTTAACATTTATGGGCTACAACAGTAGTTTCCTAGGAACAATGTGTGCAGGCAATATCAGAGACTTTGGAAGGGGCTACTCTGTGTGTGTGTGTACATGCATGCTCGGTAAACAGCCTGTATAAATTTATCTGGTACGTGTTGGTATAACTTATTATGCTGGTATATCAAATACAGCAAAATAAAGCAGCTTATGTATACAGCTGCAAGGCCATGCACACCTGGACCCATAGTGCTTGGTGGCTGCTGTCGTAAACAAGAGATTGCTTCTGTATTGTTTAAGTTTTTTTTTTTTCTTCTCCCTATTTCTCTACAAAGCCATGATATCCTGCACGATTACACTGCACACCGAGTAGTTGCTTCGAGGCGAAGCTTGGCAGGAACCAACACAAGATCTTGGCAAGAAAGCTGGGGCAGGGGGCAGAGGGGGGTTGGCTCTTGGCTCTTCCAACCTCATGGCACGGTGGAGGCACTAGACCAGAAACCAGAAGCCTCCTTGTTGGTGCATCTCTTCAAAACTGGATAAGCAGGTTGCGGTAGCTGAACTCACGTGTTATGTCCAGTTTTTACTAGATGAGAGAACCACTCCAGCCCATATTTTACTGTCTAGTATCTACTTACCTTTTATTTCTCTTTCGTAGCAATACAGTCAGGCTCTCTTCCTCCTCCTAAATCAGAGCCCATGCTCGCTCTGAACACAGACAAAACTTCCTCTTCCTACACAGAAGATGCCTGTTAAATAGCAAAATGTAAGCTAGGAAAAAACACACTTTTTAGTTTCATAGATTAAAGTGACCGCTCTTCTTTTGGGCAACCCAAGTATTTGTCTGTACAATTAATTGAAATTCAGCTGGTCATTCTGTGGCTTTGGGGGTTAGGCTGTTTTCTTAGGGGGGGGCAGAGGGGGAAGAGGAGTTGGTTTTAAGAATCAGTACTCAGTGGCATCAGGAGGATTGGGGAAGCTTCGTCGCTTGCTCCTCAAACCAAGTGTGTACGGTCCTCGATGCTCAAATACTCGAGGCTCTAGACAGCCTTGAGAAGTGTGCAACCAGCTGCAAAAAGTGTTATTTTGGTAGGATTTTCCAAAAATTCAGAGTCGCAGGGCGAATGTTATGCATAAGGAAGTGGAGATGAGGGATCATTTTATCTGTGTGAAATACAAACCTTTATGGAAGGTGACCAGACGACTGTAAAACAGAGGAGTAAAATCATTGCCTTAAAATAACAGGGCTTCACTCCCTTTTCTTCTGTTGACGAAACACAAAACTCATTCCCATAGTTGCTTAGCACATTTAATTTCTCTATTTTCAGTAAGAGTACCTTCAAGGTATAATATTTTATAAGCAATGCTTTGGCAGGGACTCAGCCTCCAACAGTTTTAATTTCTTGTCTTCCCTGACTCCCACCTAAGTGAAAATGGAGAAAAATGACTGCAGGTCAGGAGAGGGTCACACTTAGGTTAGACCGAATGTAGCCAGCTCAGCTGCCAAGGAGAACTGGGATGGACAGAGGGTCCCGTCTTCCACAGAAGCCTTAAATCAAGGTCAGCCCTCTGCATATACATACGCAAGGATAATGACATGTCTGGTTTTGTAATTCTCTGGTGCTGTGCTCATCGAGGTCTGGCGGTTTATTTCATTTTTTAAACTTGTGCAAAATGCACGAGACATGCACGGTGGGTTGTTTGGTTCATGTCCTGGAACGTCAATATTCAACACGTATTTTATTCTACTTGGAAGTTAATCATTGGGTTACTAAATTCTTCTTACTTAGTTTAAGGAATAAATAAATAAATAATTTCAAGTTTAGAACAATATTAAATGTTAAAAATATAACCCCATTGCCACACATTTCACATAGAGGTATTAACAATGATTTCATAAATAAAAGGGTTTACCTGGGTTTGTATTCCATTTTTTTATGCAACTGATAGACACCTGGGAATCTGCAGTGGGACTCTGAAAGAAGAACATATTAAATGCAGCAGTAATCACTAAAATTAAATACCTATGAGGTAGTAAATGATATCATTGAGAGTGTTTTTCAGTACTTGCGCTATTAGGAACATTATGTCCTAAACAGCGATATATTGGAGAAATTCCCAGCTCGTGGAGATGAGAGGTAGATAAAGTACCAACCTTCGGATAACATAAAAAGGGCAGAGGTGAGTGGAGCTAGACCGACACGTGCCAGTCTGGTGTCTGGCTCTGTATCAGCACTAGATCAGTTCACGGATAGCTCAGGAGCAAAGCGTGCCCACGTTTGGTTCAGACACTCTCCAAAATAATAACTTAATAGAAAATACTGAACTCAAAAGCATTATCAAGTTTCGATATCAGTTCCTCTGTTGTTTGGAATAATTCGAGGTAGGGATATGTTGCATAACGAAATCGGCAACTTCCCACAGTATTAAGCATGAATCAATCAGTAGTAAGGAAATAGCCCTTTTTTAATTTTTTCAAAGGTTCGCAATCTACTTGACACTTAGTATAATTCTACTGATGTCTGGCATGCCAGCAACCCAGTACGTTTTTTCCTGTCTAGCATCTCAACTCCCTAACCTAGCTTTTACAGGTGCGGCAACTATCTCAGTAGGAACAGTTCTGTGCAAAAAAAGCTGTCAACGGCCTGTCAAGACTTTGACTGGAGTTATTTGAATTTAAACATTTAACATACAGAAGCCAAAATTAATTTAGGTTTTGGTAAGCAGAAATCAGAATTTTGTCCGAGAACGGCATGTGGGATGCTGTCCTAATATTAAAGTCGTTCCTAAGATAACTCCAAGCTCAAACATGCTTTTGATGCTCAGTGAAAGATTTTGTGACTATTGCTGTTCTGTATGAAGTTTGCTGGAAGAGGGCAGGCGATGCTCCGCACCCACCTCTTCATCCCCTCTGTTGGACCGAAGTCAGAATCTGTCAGGAGATGGCCTTCCTTGTAGGCAACCAGCTGCCTGGATTTGCCACGTGATGATGTGAAATGAGAGAAAAATTTTTTCCTAAGACAACCTTGGGTAATGTTTGGAGGAAAAAAACTTACATATGTTTATTTTCTGTAACGTCGCGGTTTGGAAAAACTGGGAACATATTATCCTCAAGATACCTCAAAATGAGATACTGCTGCCCCATCTCATAAGCTTTGAATTCTTCACAGTTTTAGTTCAAACTCTTCTTTCATTTAAGTCCTGTGTAAATCAGTAGGAAACATTTTGAAAACAATGCAATTGCTTTTTAATTCCACAGACTGGTGTGCAGACTATTCTACTCAGTGTCACAACAAATGCCACCATACGTTATTTTGATTTATGGTCAATGGTATTTTAATTAATTGCACAGTCTTCTATACATCAGAAACTAAAAATTGAAGCTTTCTCTCAATTTTTACCACATAAATTGCCAAAAAGCCAGTGGCATTCACCACAGTAGCACGTTGACAGTGGTGGTTACCATGCTTTGAGGATGATTTTGCAGCTGAAATACATTCATATGAATGCATGCTTTGCTCATGCTGAACCTAAACATATCACATCTGCTATTTATTAATTCTTGGTATTTTTCATAGGCTACTGCAGTATGTTTTAATCCTTCAGTGCATGAAACTCCTGGTATTAAATCTCATACTGATGAGGAAAATCCATGCATCAAACCATAATGGTAGATGTCGGGACATGTGAAGAATATCCTACACCTTATGTAGTTGTCTTCATTCTCTCACTGCTTCTTCATGTCTCCTGTTTCTCCTACCTGCCTCCACTCTGCCTTTGTAAAAGCTGTAAATTCTCTGAGGAAAAGGACTCATATTATTTCTCACAGAGGCAGGGCTTCACTCCTGACTATAATTGTACAGTTATATTCAAGTACAATGTTAGTTTTAAGTATTTGG
Organism: Aviceda cuculoides; assembly: GCA_035590195.1. Taxonomy (NCBI): domain Eukaryota; kingdom Metazoa; phylum Chordata; class Aves; order Accipitriformes; family Accipitridae; genus Aviceda; species Aviceda cuculoides. Next base: position 23,500,433 of record JAVJGG010000021.1, on the reverse strand, counting down.
GATTAAAAAAACAACAACACCCCCCCCCCCCGCCCCCCACACCCCACCA
>JAVJGG010000021.1:23451880-23500276 GCA_035590195.1 Aviceda cuculoides | reverse complement strand
AAAACTGCCACTTATTTGGGCCAACAAATATGTCCAGTGAAGAACAACGGCCATGTTCATCTCCCACAACACTTGGCAACTGCACAGAGCCAGCAGGTGGAAGGAAACCAGCACCCGCAGAAATACAAGGAGATCCTACGGCAGAGGGTGGAATTCAGGGGGTTTAAGACTGAAAAGTAGGTTGAAAACTGCTGATGAGTTCAAAACTGCTTATGAACGTGGCTAAAAGATCTGGCAGAGCCAATGTGTTGAATTCTTTAGAGCTCTACTCAGTTCCGCCGACTTTGCATCTACCGCTTCCATCTTACTGTTGTTTCTTGTCTATTTTTTTTAAGAAAAACCTCTAAATCCCACTGAAATCTGTTGGAGTCTTTACACGGACACAAGTAGGCCTGAGAAAGAAATGGCATCCTAAATTTTTAAAACAAAGCGATCTCCAAGTCTGATTTAATCCACAGTGTAATCGTTCTGTGTATACCTTTCATATCAAGTAATGAAATTAGCGTAAATGTCATTGGCCATTTTCAGAAGTAGAGAAGGAAATGAGAGCCCCAGGGTCCCTTGCTCAGAAGATTTCACACAAAAACCCTTGAAATTCTTTCTCAAGGAACTCGGTAGTGTCCTTGATCCTGCAAAACTACTTCCATGCGGGTTCTCTTGTGATGGAGAGTGTGCATATGTCATTTTTGTGAATATACGTCACTTGCGTGAAGCCATTCATAAGGCAAAACAGAAGGTGGATCAAGGCAAGAGCAGATCTCTGAGAGGCTGTGATTAAAATCCCGTACAGGGTAGAGTATGGAAAAAAAGACTGCTTGGGTGCTTATAAAATTTACAGGATCTTGGTCTAGGTGTTCTTTCCTTTGGGAGCTTAGTAAGTTTTAGGGCAATGTCCCTATCAAAGGAACAGTTGTGACCTATACTTTATGAAACTACTTGCTATACCTTTACTGGGATTATTTTAAATCACTGCTGTTTCTTTAAAACTCTGAGTGTTGCAAATGGTGTTGAAGCATAATGTCTCCTGAGAAATCTTCAGTGAAAGCTTTTGAAAAACGTTCCTGTGTGGCTGCAGCAAGCCTCAGGATCTGTGTTAATACGCATCTCTCCAAACTGATTCCAGATACAAAGTCACTGCCCAGGGAAAGCAAACTGGATGGGCTGACTGTGTCAGTCGAGTTTCCAGTGAAGGGAGTGTGTCTGTGTGACAGGTCTCTCATTAACAGCTGGCAGGGACACGGAAAATACAGAGCATTTAATCGTAGGCATGTCCCACATTATTGCTGAAGGTTGTCGGTATGACCTGTGATCTTAATTGCTCTAGAAAAATGCAAGATGTAGAAAACACTTTAAGAGAAATTTTGTTGGGCAGATGCCTTTCCTGAGTAATCAGACAGCTGCTGGTGTGTCAGGTAGATGCAGATACATAACATTTCAAAATATCACTTCCATCAGAGTATCCTTTATTCTGCAGGCCACAGGACATACGTGGCTCTGGGATTCGTACTCTTCAAAGGTTGTAGGATGCCGAACTCTGATAGATGTGAATGCTCAAATCTGCTATTTTTTAATGCCTTTGGTCAAGGTACCTAAAACTCACTGTTAGAAGTTGATCATTTAGATGTCAGAAGTGGATTCTGCACTTGCAGCCCACTCACTGAAACAGTTTCACCATTTTAATTGTTAATACCAACATGGGGCTATAACAAACAGAAGCTGACTCTTTTTACTAGTACCATGTAGATGCACATAATGTAAAAAGATGTCTTCCTGTGCTAGTCTAAACAGTTCAGAATTCTCGCTTTTTCCAAATGCAATCCGAGCTGTAACACTTCTTGCATGTGAACTGCTTGACTGAAAGAAGTCCAAACGTAATCTGTGGGTTGGGGTTTTTTTCTAATTTAATGTGCAAGGTAACGTACTGCAAATGTTTGCTTCAAAATTATGAGAAAGAATGCATTGCTCTTCAGCTTCCAAGGTGTTCACGCAAATCTGTTACATGAAATTTTGTATCGAGAATGGTTGTCGTTTTAAGATCTAATCCAACTCAAACAAGACGCCTTCACACACAGGAAATCCGACTGAGTGGTCACAGCTGTTCATGATGGTCTTGTTATTTACATATTTATCTTCTTCATTACATTATTTAAGCTGTTTCTGTTATAGCTGTAGCAAGGAATTTGCCAATCTTAGCAAACGCTGCACGCAGCTATTCCTCAATGCTTCCAGTTTCTGCAGCAGAAACTAGAAGTTTCACAAATACACGGAAGATCTTTGGGAACTCGGCAACAGCCCGAAGCCTCCTCTTGACACACACCCAGAAACTGTGCCACGGAAAATGGGAGCTTTCCCTCGTGCTGCGAAGAAAATGCTCAGCCCCGCGCAGCATCGTGCCGTAACGTGCAGAACTCGTTCTTCGTGCTCCAGATGGTCCTGGCTGCGTGTGTCGTCTTTAGGTACAGCAACAGAAATTCGTTTTTCTGTCCTCTGTTCTAACAACTCCTTGGGCAGACAAAATAACCCAGTAGGAAATAAGACACCATGCTGAAAAATTGTCTGCCTTTTACAGGCCTCTGTCTGGAAAATAAATCAGGTAGAGAGAAAAACAGTAAATCAGGAACAGTGGGGACTTTAAAAAATGAAGTTAATGTTAATTTAGTTAGGAAAGGAGACTACAGAAATGATCTTTCCTTCTCCATTAACTTTTTCTGCAGTCTATTAAATAACTTTTTTTCAACTCCCATCCCTTCACTCCTCATCTGGAAAACAGAAAATCAAAAGAAACAAGAAAAAATATTACCACTGAGCTGGGAGATCTTAGCATAGGGATCGCGTAACCTGTTTTTCCAATTACATGAAACCCTTGTGTATGTGTGCCTTCAGGTTAGAAGCAGATCACTTTTTCAGTACTCTAGCCATTTGTGTTACTGCTCTCAATCTGTCTGAGTCCTGCGGATGAGACTGGAAATAGAGTTTGTTCCTGCACATGAGGTCTTTGAGTCTCCTGCTGTAGCAGACAAGTAAATCCTATTAAGGTTCATGGAGATTTATTGATGTCTTGTTGGGAGGAAAATTTGTGTTCCTGCTTGCTACCTGGGCCTTAAAGAAGGGCTGAAGAACGGACTTCACGTGCAGGGACAACTGCAGGGATTCTTTTATTTTTCCTTATGTGCAAACGGTAAACTTCATTACAGTAGTCCAAATTCTTGTTTGCTCAAAAGCTTGTCGAACACCCCCCTCGACTGCTGTCACATTAAAGCACCCTGGGTAAAGCCTTTGTTTTCTTTAAAGGAGAAGATGGACCAAAAAACTCTGCTTTCTCCAGAGGGATTGGAAATGTCAGCCGATGCTTTGGAACACAGTTTTGTTTAATCTAAATCATTATTGCAGATTAGAAGTTCTGGGTTAAAAGCAATATAATGTTTATAAAGAAGGTTCGTAACGTATTTATAAAACTGGTGCTGTCAAAATAGATCAGCCAGGAGATAATTTTATCTTGTAGATTCTTCTTATAGCCACATCACTCCACTCATTTATCCTTCTGGTTCAAGTTTTACTAAATCTGAAACGATAAACAGAAACCTTTTTTCACCCTCCTCAAAAGTAATAATAACTGAGCCTACGAGATGTAATAAGAGTTTGTGCTTTTAATGGCTTCCAAGCCCCAGATCTCACTTCGGGAGTGATTTTGCTGGCCTTCCCCTGGGGAACACAGGGCTGCCCACAGCCGTGCGCTTCGTGGAAGCACAAAGCGCTGCCCCAGCTCACTGGGGACAGCAGAATCTCAAATTTGCACTGGTTAAGCTGGTTTGAAGTCTCCCAAAGAGCAATGTGCTAAAGTCACAGAATTTTAAATAAGTAAATAAAGTTGAGCAGTGGTGGTTTAATTAAAACTCGGGACATTGTGTTTGCTGCAAAAAATGTCTTATGCCACTGTGGAAGTGCTCAGAAAAAAAATAGGGGAGGGATGAATCTCGGATAATCAGCGAGTTTACCAGCATGTTCATCATGGGTTTTGAAAGGAGATGGAGAAGGAAAGATTTGGAGGTAATGAAAACCAACGAACTTTCCCAATTCATATGAGGTTTCAGGACATTTAGATGGCTATAAATGTGATACCAATATTTCAATAATTGCTGGGGAGTGGAGAGGCAGTTTGAAACACTTCAAACTGTCAATTTAGCATCTGTATCTTATAAAAAGCATGGAAATAATACTTAGGGCAAATCAAAAGTGTACATATGTTGTAGTAATAGTGTAGCAGAAGACAAACGTTCCTTAGGAAAGAAAAGTTTAGTGCAGTTTTGTTTTGAATCGGTACATGCACTATGATACAAAAGTGTTGTAATTAATATTGCATTTCAAAATGAGTCCAATAAGATTTCAGCATGAGAGATTTTCTGTAGTGTGAACAGCAGATTAGGGACAGAGTGACACAGAACTAAACCACAGCTGTGGCTTCTTCTAGCCTCCATGGTGACATCCCCGTTCACTTGGAAATTCACCCTTTAGTCATTAACAGCAAAATTTCTGTGAATATTAGTCCAGATTAGAAAGCATATTGTAGTGAGAATATGCTGTGACCTTTCCATACTTTCAATTTTAAAAATTAATTTCTGCACGTATACTCTACTAGCTTGTTTTTAAATAAAAAATAACTCTAGGCACAAACATTTGCTTGTAGCTGGCTTAGTATTGTAAGAGTCGCGGTTTGCGCTATCATAACTAATTACATGAACTAAATGGGAAACATGTCTACTTCATCATCCCATGGCTTCCACCATACATCAAGAAAATGTGAGTTGCTGTGAATATTCTCATGCCACCAGCTTTATCCAAATCCTTTTCCAAACCACTTCAGCAGAATTACAAACATGGTATGGCTTAGAAAATAATGACAGCTTGAAGGTCCATGAACAGCCTCTGAATAAATCCACCATACTTTTCAGAGACTGTCTCTGAAGTATTGTATTCCTCTATCTTTTGTGAGGGTTATAATGTATTGCAGGGAGAGCTGCACCAGCAATATTTGTTGCTCTAACAGGAGAGAGGGTTGGCCAAAGCAGCGTCACTGGAGGGAAGCTGGAGAGGTGGTTCCCTTTCCCAGTCCACCTTTTCTCCCTCGGATCCATTTCGATGGTATGTGGAGATCTGGTTTTCACCATCCTTTGGTAGGTCCTCAACTAAAGATGGCCTTTACCTCCTCTGAGCTCTTTCAGAGTTATTGGCAAACACGACTTGAGTAAGTCGCTTTTCTTGCCGTGGCAGACTTGGACGATAGAGCCTCTGTGGCACGATACTCTAAACATGTGCGTAGTACTCCTACAGGCTTGTTCGCAGCTGGTCCGGATTTGGATTCTATGTATAGTGCCCTGGATCTGGAGCAAGGGAATACTGTTGGGGCTTGGGCAACATTTGGTCCTAATTCGAAAATAATTCAAGCTGTATTTAAATGCTTACTTGGAATAGCTCACCGCTTGGAGATTTTATGCTGGCAGTCACATGAGTTATCTAAATTGTAGAATCATGGAAAAAGTGTATTCTTATTGAAAATTGGCTCATTTTATTGTAAACTGGCTAAAACTCAGAATAAACTGGCTATGAGATGAACTTGTTCAAAACAGAAAGATATTTCCAGTTAACTTTTTATAGGTATTCATTTTTAATTTCCAAGATTGGGGTTTTTTGTTTTTTTGGTTTTTTTTGGTTTTTTTTTAATTTCTAAAATTGGTTCTGTCCTTCAGCTGTTGTTGTTCACGGCCTGTTTCTTGCTGAGCACAGCTGTTCACAAATAGGACTTTAGCTAGCGTTTCTTTATTGATCATTACCAGACTACCTCTCTGTTTTGGAGCTGACTTCTGTTCAGGCTGAAATCTCCATTTCTCTCAGATATTTCCCTGGACCTAGAAGTTGGTCTAAATTGACTGTGACAAAACATGGACTCTAAAATCTTCCACCCCCAAAACAGTCTGTGCTCCTGCACGCTTCTCTCCTTTGCTGTGAACTCCAAGGACTTCAGAAATGTAGTCTGGTCCTCTTTGATGCTTCTACCAAAATATTACTGGAAGGACAGTTTTCCTGACTCATGCTATACGTTGCTGGTAAGACTACGAGGATGCCATCAGCTATTTTATACCAAGTCTTTACTGCTTCAGGCCTGTCCCGTGTCTCTGCTGTTGACTGCTGCTGTTTTGCCAAAAGGATGGAAAGATGCTCTTTCCTACGTAGGGCTGAAATGTCTCAGAGGAACTTGCAAGGCAACCTCTGGCCATTGGACTCCATGTCCAGCAGCCATCTCTGTTGTGACAGTTAAAAAAAGGAAAAAAATGTCAACCATGGGCAGGCAAATGATGTGTTGTGGTCACTGACCGCCTCTGAATTTTCTGACTCTTGCCTTGTGTTCTTCCATGTATTCCTTGCATTTACCTGTTGCCTTGTTCCTAGACAGTAAGAGATGTGAGATGGGACACACTATGAATTATTCATGTGCTCAGTGTGCAGCATTATAAGGCTGTAGCCTGTAGGACTTGGTAAGATATAATAATGGTAATCTGCTTTGGCTGACCTGAAGGTAAGAGAATACAACATCTTTACAGACACATAATGAAGATAGAGGAGTTGTTCTCCATCCAGTGGGAAGAACTACAGAAGCAATATGTGTGTCTAGATATGTTAAAGAATATCCAGTAAGCCATATGTCAGAAAGAAATCTAAAACAACCTTATTGTGTGTAAGAAAGAATTTGATAAAAATTTGGGGGTTTGATACCGCAGATATTTGCTTGTTGAAGTTAAACACTTGTCTTTTAAATGGAAAATTGGCAAGAACAATATTTTTAATCTAATGGTAAAGCAGGTGAACCTGATTTGCAATTCTGCCAAACACCAAATATGACCATCTATACGTCTATAGATGCATATAGATATGCATGCACGTAATATTATGCCCTACACATTGAAGGTTATATCCTGGGCACTTTAACCAGTTGCCAAATAATAGCACAAGAAACGAATTAATTTCGGTGACTAACTAAAACTGAATGCAGCTGGCAGACTCCTCAAAACAGCAGCAAGCGTTAGCCAGCAGCAAGGAGGAGGCACAGTGTATCCCAGCGAAGTGTTTATTGTAGAAATTACAGTTAGTCTTCTCTTCCCCGATGCAAACTCCTACAGCCTTTGACAGACCTAATGGGAAAACATTTCACTTGAGTGTTGTCAGATGGAGCTCTTTCCAGTGCATCGGAGCATCGATTTCCCCAAGGTAAACAAAAGGAACCCAATTTTAGGATCTGAAACATTTTAGATTGATGGTGGTGTGTGGAAATGAAAGGGGGGGCGGGGGGGGGGGGGTGTCCCCCGTGCCCTTCCTCTTCGCGCTGCAGTGACAGCTGCTTTGGCAATGAAAAATCTTGGCATCTTGTTTCCAGGCAAATGAGATGTTGATGACTAAACTAATCTGGCACTGTACAGAGAGTTTATAATAAGCAATATAGTGAGGAATATATTCATAATGGTGAAGAAGCTATCCTAAATTGCCTAATGGTAGAGAATCCATTTCAGTTGGACAGGTTTCTGGCACTTTGCTGGAGTTCTGCAATTAGTCTGGAGAACACTCTTAATGCATTTTTTGGAAGTACGACCATAACTAGCACAAGCTAGTGAAGGACTTTGTCTGGAGGAGTCTCACTCGTGGAAGCAGGTTGCCTTAGTACTTTCACGCTGATGATCTTACGTGAGAGCTGACTGAAAGAGTCTTGATGCTGGAGGTGGCATCTCCATTTCTTGCCATCGGGTCAAGTTAAACAAGAGTAACGGGGAGCTGTCGGTGACAGCGGCCGTGTGCGCTGCACGTACCGTGCCAGAGCTCTGCCTATCTGCCTGCCATGGCAGGGATGCAGGTGGACACGGAGATGTCCACCTCCGAGCAGGACAACCCGCGGTGGCTGTCCCAGACCCCGACCCGGACCCGTCCCGCTCCCCTGGGGGTGTGAAGGACACAGCGTGTGCGGGAGGAGAGGAGGAGGATGAGGAGGAAGAGGGATGGCTGGTGACCACGGAGGAGAAAGCAGCAGCATTCCCCTTTCCTAGCACTGACCCGGAACCCCAGGTTCTGGCTTCAGGAGTTACCTCCGTGCCCTCCTATCCAGAGATCTCTGTGGCTTTCCCATCCCTGGAGTTGTTCCATTTAAGTCAGGATTCAGGCCCACTCAAAAGAGAAGAGGGAACATTTCTTACCTATTTCTTTACTTGCTGTACTGGGTTCTAGATAGATTAGGCTTCTAATCACCTGTTCTGTCAAGTTGGCCTGTATATTTATGATAAATAGTCATAAGCTATCTCTTGTGCTGTAACATGTTCCACTTTCTTGGAAGAAATGTAAAAATAAAATAGATTAAAACAAATCCCAACCAACCAAAAAATCCCAGCTGGTTCAATAACTATATAACAGCTCTTCAGTCCAGGGAACGGCAGCTCCAAGGTCTGGCATGTTTTGCATGTATGGTTATTCACTTCAGAAGCACCAGCTAATGTGAATATTGAACCCGAACAGCCAGGGGTGCTAGGCAAATGCTCGCGGTGCCCCCTCCCTCGTTATTCAGCTCACAGTAGATATTTTAGATACTCATTTGTACTTGGGTTGTGGGAGGTTTTGTTGTCTTTAAGCTCGTAACCTCTCAGTCTGATGTTCCTGGCTCCGAGCACCCTGTTCTCATACTCCTCTCGCGGTCTAGCAAACCAGCAGCCAGCTCCGCTATTTTTCATCTGTGAAATGGAATAAACAATTTGATCTGCAGAAATATTTTTCATTTCTAGTTTCAAAGCCACAGATTTTTCCTAAGATGGTAAGAAGATCAGTGGGTTCGACACATTATTAGGGGTTTGTCAAATGTTTCTTAGGGTTCAAAAATTGGTTGCAGTGCTACGCTGGGAGGTAAAGACAGCATGTTCTCTTACTTAATTTCTGCCATACAAGAGATTTTATAGGATATGTGCTTTTATTTAAGCTCCTGCCTATAACATTGTAATGGCAACCAATGAGTTGATGGTTGAATTCAAGACAGCCTTCTGGCTGCAGTCCTCTGAAGGAGGGAATAGCATTCCCTACAGTTCACTGGAGCTGATCCTAAAGCAGAATTTCTTCCCAGTGAGATCAAAACATTAAAAATGTTTATGGAATAAAAAAGTCTAAATATTTTTAAGGCTGATTGTAGCTAGGCAGGGTTTGTGGCCACTGTTTGCTCGGGCATTTTTTCACCCTCGCAATACCTACTGTCTGCCAGTAGATTTTGCTCATCTCTGGCCCTCTGGGAGAAGCCCCAGTCGGCTGAGTCGTCACGGGTGGGTTTCGGTAGGCATCTCGTTCCCTGCCCTCAGGGAGCTTCTGAGCAGTTACCTAGTAGCAAAGAGATGGGTTTATTAGTAAATATGACACAACATTAGGGAGGACAGTCCTAAATAAAAACAAGTAGATAAAAATTTAAACAAACGACCCCACTGGCACTATATGTGTGGGTTTGTAAAGGCAGGTTCCAACACACGGCTCTGTCGGATCTAGCGAGACCGGTGACAGTCGCTAATCTCTGCTCGTGCCGTGGCTGTGTTAGTCACTAGGTCACCCTGAGCTACAGCCCTAATTCTGGGCAGTTACACCCAACCCGAGAGAACATCAAATACCTCCAGGTATGTGTTTGCAAGTAGGTCAGGAGGAGACTTTATGATCTTGATATGAAGGTAAAGCTCATCTTAAATTTTAGTCCGGGCGGTGTTAAACCACTGAATTTGATGGATGACGCTGTTCCCGCAGAAGTGCGTACCTTGCAGAACTGGATCCTGAGTCAAAGCCAAGTTCTGCATGTGCACACATGTACAGCTTTCATGGAGTGGAAGCTAAAAACTTTCCAGTGTACCTGTTTAAATTATGAAGTGACTTTCTATTTTCAGATTGATCAGGCCACATATTAATTTTGGTTGACTGCAAATGAGTGGAGTATTAGGTCCTTAACAGCTGAGTTGTTTGAGATTAAATGTTGGTGACACCCACCCTGCAGTCACAGAAACATAAGTGTACGTTTAATTTCCATGTCTCTGAAAGGCCCACAAACCCTTTTGAAAGATTTGTTAGGCAGCTTCCAGTAAATAACAGCAGATTTTTCTCTCGTAATCTTCAAACTTCTGTCATTTAACTGTATGTACGTAACCTCTAAAATGTATTGTGTGTAAACATACACGCTCACATATACTTTGTGGTTTTCTGGCAACATTAGAAATGCTTTGATCTATGTAGACGGTTTTATTTCTAATTTCTTGAATAATCTTATTTTCCACCGATCCATCCGAGAGGTTCTATTAAGCTGCTCTTCCCTCAGCTCATATGATGTGACATACATATCCTCTCACCAGCAGGGCTGCTTGGACACCAGTTCGGAGCAGCCAAGAAACAGCTGGAGGGGGCAAGTGGAAGCATGTGATTTTCTCATGTTTATCTTGGCATTTTAGAGCAGTCTGAGCTTTTCCAGACTTGAGTATTCAGTAATACCAAAGAGAGGAAATAAGTCAATTATGTTAAAATAAAATAGAGAATGAATGCAGAAATAAATATTTTTGGCTAACTGTAAATTTAGCATAGCTGGGAGACTTGTATGGGTTGAACTGAAGACTGTCAACAACAGAAAGTAGGTAGTGTTTTTAGTTTAGGGGTAACACTGGCTTTAGCGTAAGGGAAATTTCTGTGCATTGTGCTATCTACCAAGTCTTGGAAAATGAAGCGTAACTAGAATAAAACAGATAAGCAGTTACTTCACCTCTTAATTCTTACCCTTTCAGTCTGTTGCTGCCGTCTTATTAGAAAGGGTTTCAAAAAATAAGGATGAAAAAAAAATATTTGCGAAAAAATTAGACCTGCCAATGTTTCCCCCTCCCCCCACCAAAGTCTGAGCCATTCTCCGTTTCTTGCTCGTGATCAGTCGGCGTGAATGAGCCGTAAGAATGTGTTCAGAAAGAACATCCAGCCTCGAGCAGCCCGTGGAAAAGGGGTCATCGTGTTTTTCGTGACATTTCTTCTGTCATCGTGTGGAGAGGGAAGCGGCTTTGCTCCTGACAGCTGGAACCAAACGGCCCCTTCTCGCTCCGCTCCTCTCTCTTTCTCGTGGGGAGCACGGGACAAGTCGGTTCAGCCGCGGGCGGCACTGGCCCCTCCAGGGAGGGGGCAGAGGGGTTTTCTGAAGTTCTGAACGGGAAGGTCTGTAATTACCGGCCTTCAGACGGGAAACCCGGCTGAGCCGCCGGGACCTGTGTGTGACCACGACGCCTACTAATCACTGAGCATGTCCGCTCAGATCTGGACCCGCTTGTAGAATAAGAAGAACCAGGGACCCTCGGCTTTGCGTCGAGCCCTTGGCCACCTCTCTAGCGCCGGACGGCCGCTGCTTTGGCGATGCCGGAGCTCGTCCTTGAGGCTGTTTGTTTCTCAGCTAGGGGAAGCGTGAGATTATTACAACGCTCCTGAATATGCCAGCACGTGGGGGGTAGCTGCTCGCTGGTGCAAACCCATCACCCCCTTCACTCGGACGAAGACGGTTGAGGGCTCGGGAGACGATGGCCGGTTTGGAGAGAGGAACGTAGCCCGGCTCAGCCTCCCCAGAGCTTTGGGCCCCTCCTGCAGCACGGCAGCTGGCGTTGAGCGAGTTTGGGGGATTTTCTGGCTGGCGGCAGGACGGGACTTACACCGGCTGTTGGTGCTGCAAGTTGCTTGGGTCTAGCTGATTGCTCCGTGCACGTTGTAGCAACTTCTTTTAGTTAAATATTTGTGAATATTTATGTCTTAGTTTACACTTTGATTCGGGCTTTATCAATAAATAAAATTAGAGGTCTTTGTTCAAGCAAATGCACACAGGTAGCTATAAGATAAGTCTCTGAGAGAGGACTGTGTAAAGAAAGAGCAAAGAGCAGTTTCTAAATCATCGTGTTTAATATTACTGTTTCTCTTTTAAATTGTCTGTTATTGTAACAGATTGACTCCTGCAGATTCTTAGTTTACAAGCTAGATTGAAAATCACTAGTTCATGCTGTTGAAACACACTCAGACAATATCGCCTAGTTTTATATGTCTGAAAGCCTTGCAATTTCAACAGTCCAAAAATATTTAATTTACTATAATTTAAAAGCAGCTTCAAGTTACTAATAAATACATCCATATGTTTTTACATGCTAGGCTGGTGGATATATGGGCTAGCAATAACATCTCACTTGCTGAATACATCAATCCCAAAAAGTTCATCTGGAGATTTTTTTAATGAACAATGATTTCTATTGTTTCTCATTTTATGATTCAAATGACTGGTATTTTAAACATATGAGTTGGGGCTCCTAAATCCTAAGATTTTATTTTTAAGAAAATAATTATTTTAAAATGTTTTTAGAAACATTTAAATGTTAAAAAAAAAAAAAAAAAATAATCTTTAAGTTCCCACCTCCACAGTCAAGAGGGTAGTGAAGCATAAATGGCTCCGGTTTCCAGGGTTTAAGAACACAACATGAGTATGACAGCACTTGTAAAAATGTGTTGGTGCCAACACTGGTTTGGTTTTAAGTTTAAAACGCCTAGTTTAATCGATTTCTAAATGTCTGAGAAGGATGGAGGCAGGGGGTAGGTCTTTTCTCTTACCTATTCCAGCGGTGCCTCAAAGGAAGGGGGGTGTAGCATCTGTGTCCTCGCCTGGGGGCACATTCCAGCCTGGTGGAAGGGGTGCCCCTTGCCTAAGGGGGGGGCTGGGGGGCTTGGGCACTGGTGGCACCCGGCCGCAGCCTTTGGCTGGCTGGGGGGGCTTGGGGCTAGTATTGCAAGGAGGAGTGGGGCATATTTACCTCTAAGTACAGAATGATTTATATTTCATGTTTATAATACTCATTTCTTCAAGGCTTGTATTTAATACAGAGATGTCATACCAGGGTGCTACCATCAAACCTCTTCCAGGCAAGATAAATTATGGTATGGAATGCTATTAACATATAAGGCTGAAATTAAATCACAAATGCCACAGTAAATAAATCAGTACAATAAACTTGATACAAATCAAAGCTTTCCATTATCTCCTAAGTTATCTTCAGTACATTGTGTATTGTAGGAGAAAGGGGTCGGTTCATTTCTTATCACCTTCTGAAAATGCCAACAAACTGGTTGCTCAGCCTATAGCACTAAATATTATAATGCACGTATCAAACTTTGCTTAAAGATATTCCTTAATGAATTCAATATACCATAAAGTTCTGGATTGTTCCTCTTCCAGGTGTAGGAGACAACACAAGGAAACTTCATACATTTTTTTCATATTTAGGTGAAGGTTTCTGTCAGTCTGATTCATTTAAAACTGGCCGGAAACCACGACCTTGCATTTAGCATCCCTGGAGATGTTTTGAAGATGTGTAGATGTGGCACTTAGGGACACGGTTTAGTGGTGGACTTGGCAGGGTTATGTTTACAGTTGGACTCAATGATCTTAAAGGTCTTTTCCAACCTAAATGATTCTGTGATCTTCAGTCATTTTTGTTATTGGCTTGTGCAAAGCTCCTGGAGGCTCCCTTAATGAAAGGAACTGCAAGATCTCTATCAAGCTTTCAGAAAAGCATCTATTGATTTTTTAGATGCCCCAAACCATTGAGTTTACCAGTTTTGAACCTTTCTGGAGGGATAACTCAGCCCAGACACTGTGCTGTTTCCGATATTCAAGTCCGTCCCACCACATGACACTGTAGTCATAGGCTTGTTCAGCTAGCTTGGGTTTCTCCATGTGGTAATAATTTGCTGTACTGATTTTTCTCAGTCTTCCAAAGAGTTTGAGAAAGAATCTGTTTTCTCCAAAAGGCAGTCAAAATTAGCAATTGATGTTCGCTTCGTTGCCACTTTTCCGGTAATTGCTCGGAGCCCAAATGATTGTCCGCTTGCTGTTTGATGCCAAGTCCTGTTGAATCCTGCTGGGAGTTTATATAAGCTCTGAAGGACAAAGATGAACATTTGGCATATGTAATTACACTTTTAAAAACGCATTATAAACCTAAATGGAAATCATCAATCTTTTTTCCTTCAGGAGGAGGTAATATCCACTGAAAATGGAAATATAAACTTGCCAGAGTTTCCAATCTTGAAAAAATCACGGTTTTCTGTTAAAAACTCTTCCAGTTTGCGTAACACCTTTATTTTTCTACATATTCAACTTCAGATAAATTTCAAATTACTGAGTCTTGAAAGGGCCTCCCTAAACAAGTGATTCCTACCCATAGTACTATCTGACAACATCAGTGGTTAAGTTGGCCAAGTCAATGTTTACCAGATGTTCATTGCATTGACACTTGCCAAAATATGTCCTGTAATTGAGACTTTTTCCTCAGCTCACAGCTTTTCCTGCTGTTCCCAGATTGCTTCCAACAGTCAAAAGGGGGATGCTACAGAAAAACCAGCAGGGCTATTATTTATGCAGGAGCCTGGTAAGCTAGAAAGATGGTATCAGGGTAGGTTTCTTAACAGGAATAGAGATGTAAATAACATAAATACATTTTAGCTGTTAGGAAAAAAAGCAAAAGAAAACTTTAATTTACTTCTGGTTTACTCGTGATCAATTTTTATGTGATTGCTTTCCCACATTTCGAAAGGTTGAGAATCCTGAAGGGTTTGGAAAGTGTTGTGAGCTCATCATGTGAAAAGTATTGTTTGACTTCCACTGAGACCTGGACAGAGATCTGGTATGTTTTCTCGGTGGCTTATTCACCCTCTCTACAGTGTTTTCCTCTCCCTTTTAAGAAGAAAATGAAGACACAAGAGCACACAGTAATACACATACCACAACAGGTGAAGGCAGGCTGGCAGACCAGAGAAACTTATTTTTTAGACAGAATCTGAGCAAAACTGGCTTGATTGAACCAAGAAGCACCAAAGCATGGCAGAAGTAAGAGGGAGATGAAGAAAGTCTTTGGGGAAAACTAGGCAAGCTGTAGCACGAGCGAGCCCTGCTTTTTGTGAAAAATTACGTAACTGGCTAAGCGTGAATTTAGAAACTCAGACTGGTGCTTCGTTAGACCCGCCAAGGGGAACCCGGTCCGGAGCCCCAGCCCACGGAGCTGGGTGCGGGAAGGGGACCGGCCCTGGCCTGGCCCCAGTCCTGCCGCCATGTCCTCTGCAGAGGAGGGAGGGAACTGTGGTGCACGTCTGGTTACCGAGGAAAGGACAGTGCAACGCGTGTTGAAGCACCTCTGGAAAAGGCTGGTTTTCCCCCTTAAATGCTGTCTAGATTGTTCCTTAAAAAAAAAAAAACAAAACCAACTATCTCAACCAAACAACAAAAAAACCCACCTTCAAACCTCTTTAGTTAGATGATACTCGTGTAGCTCTAAATATAAAAATATTTGTGCTAAGAAATCTCCTTGTACTTGTTTTGGGAGGTCATCTGCTGCACAATGCCTTTTTCAAGAGTACGAAGTGTTTTGCACTCCATCTTTTTGTAAGGAGAGGAGAAAAAAAAATAATAGTTTTATAACTGCAAGGAAACTAGAATTTATCCTCAGCCTTCGTCACAACATGGGATCAGAAATCACTCAAGCACAGACTAGCTGAAAAGGAATAAATTAAAGCTAAATTGCTCTACATAGACTAATAAATAAAATAAACTGCCATCATTCCAGGTGAAATACTCAGATAAGTATTTTGAAAAGCACATCTACTTGGCATTTGCTGCTGTGCTGCAGCTCCAAAGGAGATTGATTAGGCTGGAATCCATGCTCAGTATCTCTTTAACTTTTTGTTCTCACGATCGTGTTCAAAATGCAGAATTTCTCTTTCCATAGTTGTGTTGGTGGTGTCCCTAGTCAGGAAGAAAAATTGAACCATCGTGGGTTTTTTGTAAAGGGAAAGCTGGAAATTTTGGTTTTACAAAAGCCTGACTGAGCTTCGTAGTGTTTTCTCAGAGCTGTAATTTAGCTGTGCTTTTGATGTCCATCTCTACACTGATGTTCAAGACTTTCTGAGCAAACTGCATTTGCCATTGATCTTGTAAGAGGCAACACCTATAGAAAATATTTCCTTCCTGAAGAACATTTTCTCATGAAAATGAGTTGGCAGGAGAAAAATCCTGCAGAAATTGCCATTTGAGTAAAATTAAGTAAACAAATGGGAAAACTGCTATTTCTCTCAGCCATCTGTACAGGCCACTGTAAATAACACAGCTACCGATTTGCTACACATAGCAGGCTGTGTGTTAAATCTCACAGGTGTGGGTTTTGGTGAAGTAAATAAGCGATTTTTTTTTTTATTATTGTTGTTGTTGTTGTGCCTACAGTTACTTGTATATGGATTTTTATCTGGAAATCCCATAGTAGTCGTAGCTACTGTCAGCATTAATTGTTCCAAATTAAAAGCAAAAGCCCACGAGCTTTTTCCACACTCTGAAAGTTTGCGCTGCCTGATGTGAACGGCGTCCATCTCCAGAAGGTGAAAACTCCCTGGGTGTGCTGAAAAGCAGACGAACTGAGACAAGCCGTGCTCCCCTGAAACTCCGTGAAAAATCTTTTGAAATAAGTAGGGAATAAACCTATAAGCAATAGGGTTAAATTTAGTTCAGTATCTGCTTTCAGTAATTATCAGTGAGATGTGGACAAGATTAATGGAGGGTATAGTCTTACAGAATTAGGATGGAAGTACTCAAGTGAAGATAGTTTTTATTATTATTATTGTTGTTATAGAAACTGAAATAAGAATTGGTATTTTTTTTTTCAATTTTTTTTTTTTTGTGGGAGGCCAAATAATTTGCAAAAGCTAATCATTTTAAGTGCCTAGACTTAACTGTCTGTGATCAGAAAAGCTATGAAAAATTCAGATAGCTCAGAAGGAATATGTGTGCTCAACTCCAGGTGATCAAAATAATTTGTTTCTTAGATGGCCCATCTAAGTACATACTGGCTATTGATCTTCTGGACTATTCTTGTCCCCTATTTAGCTGAGTAATATGAAATGTACCCTAAAAGCATGTGAGTGGGACGTGTAGGTGCCTCTCATCCAGGGGCATATATTGCCAGTGTCAAATATTCTACAAGCAAATTCATTTTTAGAGTAAGCAGATTACAAAGTGCTGATAGAACTATGCATTATCTTAAACCTATGCTGAAGAAATAGAAAATAAAATTAATAGAGACTCAATATGAATACACTACAGGGAAACTCAAGAGTATACTAAATACTCTTTTTTTTCCCTAAACTATTCCTCAAGGAGGTTACGTGAATGACTTTTATTTGGTGAGCTTTCTGTGCAGTATGTTCTCCATGCACTTCTGACAGTGGTTTCACATCACTGGTCTAAAACCAGTTTTCCTCTCCAAGTTTGTGTCCAGTTTAGCTACTGTGCAGTATGTTGCCCGGAGCTTGCAATGGCAGGTCATAGTGAAGTTCCTCTAAAAACAATATTCTGCTGCCTAACTTTTCTCCTCCCAAAGTTGTTTATTGGGCCAAATCACGTATCTTGAAATCTTTTGTGCTAGGGACGCCTTTGTGGTGTTAAAGAATTCAAAATTTTCTTTCCTTTCCCAAATCTTCAACTATTTTTCCTTCTTTCTTTTTTTTATAGTTTCCATCTATAACTTCAGCTTATTCACTTTCAAATTTTAGCAACGGTCTCCTTTGTGAAGTTATAAGATGCCTAAAAGCAGAAATTCCTGGCCTTATTAAAAAAAAAAAAAAAAAAAAAAAACCAAACCAAAACAAAAACCACCCCTGCAAACCAAACCAAAAAAGCAAACAAACCACTAACAAAAACTTTCCCCACCCTTTCCTGCTTCTTTGGAGCTGTATTGTAGCCAATGACTGGCCATTTTTATTTCTGTTAAGTAACTACTTGATTGCATTGCATTGTATCCGCAGAGAAGAAAATAAGGATGTTGGTAAATGTCTCCCTTGAAGCTGTTCCAAGGATGTGATTCTGGCTATTTTAGTTATGTAAGTTCTTTCTACCCTCCCTCAGGCAATGTGATGATCAAAGACAAGCCAGAATATCCCAGGAATTAATTTTGACTATTTTTAATACTAAAGAACAGGAAAATTAGAAGCATGACAGAACAAAACCAATAAACAATGATTGTTTCAGAAACGGTCTCTTTGGGAATGCCAATGAAAGGTCAGATCTGCCTGCAGTATGTTAATATACCTATTCCCCAAATGGTCTGCAGGTCCTGTTTCATGTATAGACCCAGTATGAAGTTGGGCAAGGGAAATTTTGTTTTCTTCTAATTAGCCTTTTGTAATAAGAATAACCTTTGTAAGAATACAAATGAGAAGGAAAAAAAAAAAAAAAATTCTTGTTGATTCCTATATGAGCAAAACCAGTATTTGTCAAAGCTGCCCTAGGGGACACAGCCAGCGAATTAATTCCCTGTGCCTTCCTCTGCTTACTGAATGTCAACTCAAGCTTTAACTCCTGCAATAACCTCCAAGTGTTTCAGTATTTCACCAGGGGAATTGCTGATAGCTCTTTACGGGGTGGAATTCCTGTTCCCGAAAACTCACTGCTGGGAGAGGTCGAGTCTGATTTCTCCTCCCCCCAGGAGGTTTGGCGAGGCCACCGGCCGGCCGGGACGCGGAGCCTCGCGCGCGGCGGCGCCTTCTGCTCTCCGTTGGTTTTCTGGGACGGGGGCCGCAGCGGGCTGGGTGTTCCCGCGAAAGTAGGAGCAGGGGGATGAGGGTTACTTGGGTTGAAGACTTCGACATCCGCGCGGAAGGGAAACGCTTTTTTCCCCTCTGGCTGGACTCTGACTTTGTGCTGGTTAATTATTCATTGGTGCAGTTTCGTAATAGGCCGGTCTTGGAAATAGCTCGAGGGTTGGTTAAATGTATGTGCGGCGTATTTGCACTCTGTCGTTGAGAGAATAACAGTATTTTATCTTGAATGTTTTAGCATCTTTAGCATTTTTTTTTAGTAACCTATTCCCTGAGCTTAACTTCCTAAGTTAAAACTATGTTTAAATTAATCCATACAGAATTATATTTTACATTTCTCTATTTCCAACTATGAAGTTGAATAAGTTTTTAATATTTAATAATTTCAAACCATCTTTTAAACTTAACAGTAATTCAAGAAACTATTATAATTTCCCTTTTTAGAATACTTGGATGTATAACACGTTTTTCTAACTTCAATGAAGAATGTGCTTATAAATTTTCAAAAATATTTTCAATTAATGTAAAAAAAAAATTACACATAGCTGCATAAAGCAATATAAAGGGGAAGCATCAGATATTTTCACCTATTAATTTCACAATTCACATAACAAAGCATCAGGTTATTGCATACAGTTTTGTATGTAATAATTGCAAATATACATCTCCAAGAGAAACCACCAAAGTTAGTGTCAAAATACGAGTTAAAAAGAAGCAATGCATTTGGTACAATGTTTTCCAGTTGTTAGAGGGGTTTTTTAAGTTTGAATAGTTTACAGTGCTGATAAAAGAATTAAGTTCTGATACGACAATTTTTGGATTTGAAGTAGCTGCTTTTGTTTAAAAAAGTGATATGAAAAATGTGTGAAGAGAGATGTAGTTTACCAACACACAGTTCATGATTCTGATAACGTATCTCTGCGCTTTTTTGGCACCTCTACCATATATATGGAAACATATAGATAATGTAGATAATAGATTATTCTTGCATGTTTAAGAAGCTAGGACTCTCAACCAACCTCAGGTTTTATTTCAGAGATGCATATTCCCTCTCCGCCTACCTAGTGTCTTGTTTAAAAAAATCTTATACTTTGAAGATAGGATTTCAGTGTTGATCAAAACATGATTTTCCCACCTGTGGAAGAACATGTGCTACTTGTAAATAGAAGAAGGGGAATTAAAACAAACAAACAAACAAGCAAAAAACAAAAAACAAACCATTTGTATAAGTCAAGGTTCTAATAGCCAGTTTTAGCACATACACTTTCAAAAATCAAGTAAAAAAGAACAGCAAAGAAAATTGAATGGAAGTAGAAGTAATAAAATCCTGCTGCTTTTCAAAGACGTCACAAGCACAGTAGGAGATTACTGACAACAGTGGTTTATTTGTTCTTTCTTTCTTTTGGATGCTTTAGACTTTTCCTGTGGTGTAAACAAAAAAGGAAAATATTCCTGGAGTATTTTCTATTTGTCTGGACATCTAATTTAATAAAAAAGCAGCACTAAACACAAACAAGTGTAGTTAAATTCTTCAAAGATCAAAAACACAAGCAGTGATCTCTTAAAGCAACAAGTTATATGAATTTCATTATTAAACATGTTGTTGTTATAGCTACTGGGTTCAGGATTGGTTTTGGAACAGAAACCATCCAAGCACATTGACGCTTTTTGAAAATTACATACCTCGCATTTGAAATGACACAAAACTACGTATCGCCCGTCACCGTGTTAACCTCCTATTCAATAGTATTTTATTTCAGTCGAAAATCGTCACATACAATAAATTCTACCAGATTTAAATCTGACCGCCACTCTTGAATGGTGGCCAAAGAGCTTTTAGTCTTATTGCAGAACAGGAGCAGTCAGCCAGGCAGCTAGAGAGCTTGTCTGTGCTCGGACTTGGATAATTCTGGCTGAAAGAAAGTCAGAGGAATGCGGCATTTATTTCATGTCACCTCTCTGTTCCAGTCCACCTTAGAGAGGTAAAGCAGGGAGCAATTTAATGACATTTTTTTGAAAAATGGCTTGGATAAATACTGTCACCTGCAGTGACAGTCCTTTTGTACATATATGTAATCAGTAATGTTGTTTTCACTTCATTCAACAGTAGGACTATTCCAAATGGCTCTTCTAGACCCATCCTGTGATATTACATGTTTATTTATGTGTACATATGGATGTACATATTATGTATTGGATGCATCTGTCTTCTCTTAGCACAGACCTGTGCATGTATTCTTTGTGAGTTTAATAGTTTCTTTTTTCTTTCTTTTTTTTTTTTTTTTGGTCCAGTAACAACTCTTTTAAAACCACGTGTTAATCAGATGTGAGTTTTAAAACTTCAGCGAATCAGGAACTAAGAAGGGTAGATTTTGGACTGATTTACACCCTAAACAACCAGTTTATGGGTAAGCCAGGGAAGGAATTAGTGCGTGGAAAAGGAAGCCTGGAAATAAAAGTTTTCTTTGCTGTAAAATGGATGGTACTGAAATATACAAACATTACCCATATCTGCGTTATTCTTTTTGTACCTTATCTGTCTTATGCTCCTTGAAGAACCAAAGCTTGGGAGGCAAACAAAGAGACAGCTCTATCGGTTACTGGGAAACTCCCTGGTAGAAGCAAAAAGAACTTTGTTTCTCAACCTCCCGCCATGGCGTGCGCTTATGCCGCGAGCAAAGCAAAGGATCTTCCGACTTCAGGGAACTTACCTGGCTGTCGGTGTAAGCGTCAACTCGGGGCTGGAGAAAGGTCTTCTGGTTTGGGGGTTTTTATGCAGAAATAGAGTGTTTTCTGAGGCACACCAGGCATAAGAACCTCTCGCCTTTGCCGCGCAGCACTAGGTTTGGGGTGGCTGTTGCCGTCTTTTCTGTAACAGCCCCGTACCCTGCTCTGCAAGTCTGAATAAACTAGGTTAGAGCATCGCCTCTGAGCTCATAAATAAAGGTAATGCCGTATAAAACAAAACCTACATGAGGACTTCTGCTTTAGATCTGGTGGAGAAAAATAGGCATTGCCTATGGAGTAAATCATCCCAATGCAGTATGTAAAAAAGATCAGAAGTAGAAGATACAGGGGAAGTACCCCAAGCACAAAATATTACTTCAGGTATGCAAAACTTTTTACCCGTAACCAGGTAAAATAGGCTTAACTCATATGTCTTAATAAAGCTACTTTAATAACAATTTGTGATCAGCTCAAGCAGTCTGCTTAACAGAGGTCTTTTTTTATTTATTTATTGTTTTTTTTCTAATTGTTGCACCTTTTTTTTATAAATGTTATATACTACTTGCTTCAGGCTTCTTAAATAGCTTTTCCATTAGTGGGATCTGATAAAGCCCTTAAAAAATTGCTCTACTAACCGTTAAGGAGCAGTTCTGTTAGGAACATTTAAAAGAAGGAAAAGACGTGTACTTAGTGGAAGAGCTGCCTGAAGAGGAATCCATCGCTAATATCCACACAGTACTTTATTGTATTTTGTTCATGATTAGGAGATATAATGTGGAATTCAGAGCACTTGGGGACCTCCTCAAGTTACACCACAGCCCTCTGCTATCTTGAGTTTGCGTAGCGTTCATCTCAGCCTGAAGGTTTAATCACCTGTCCCGTAGGGATGCTGCCATACGTGTGTGTCTCTGCAGCGGTTCAGGCAGAGTTTCGAAATCTGGGAAATTCATCTTCCACTTAACTGCATGCTTTAGCAGTCTGGTGTGACAATGAAAATAAGATATTGCGCGTGTGCAGGGAGATGTGAAGTTGGGTTTCAGAATGTGGTTCAGTCTTAGAGATTTCGCTGGCTGAGCAGTGAGCGAACTTGCTTTTATTTTTCTATAGAGAGATTGATTTGGGGCGTGTCCCATCAAACAACAAATCAGTCCGTGGTACAAGCAACTTAATGTGTTAAAAGAGGTTTACTGACTTCTCAAAAAGAGAGGCTAATATATTTCTACAAGGGGCTAGGAGGATCGTAGCAATGAAAACACAGATGAAATGCAACTCCATGTATCTGGGCATTTATTCAATATTGTTGGTCTGACTATTGTTACTAAGTATCATCTAAGAAAACCCGGTGGGAATGATCCTAAATATTCTGGTGTATCATTTATTGCAGAGATGTTTTCCTGGTAACACTTCAGTAGATATATAGCTCGCACCAAAGGGTATTTGAGATATTTCCTAAGGCAGTGGGATAATATGGAAGGAAAGCGAATGCCAGGAAAAATTAACTCTTCTTGAAATCCTATACATTATTGTGCTGTATTCCAGTGTTTAAACCTGGAATTTGAATGGGTGGTTTGTCTTTGGCTTACGTGCAGCTCGAGCACCCAGGCTGGACTGCTAGTTAATGCCAAGTGAAACATTTTTTGCCTTTGACTGTGCCAAGTGCTATTCGCACCCACCAGCATGCTGGGACAGTGGTGCACAATTTGCCACCGTAGCAATGACCTCTGAGAGCTTGGGTTAGGTTGGATTCTGATGAAGTAAGCCATAACGATACATGATTTTAATGAAGTGTTACTCGTTTGCTAGTTTGTACCTAAAAATGCTCAAAAAGTCACGTCAAGTACATGTTCGCCCTATGGACTCTAACTGCCCTTACAAATGTCCTTAGAAGATTTTAAGCAACATAAAGAATGTCATATACATATATATAAAACCTATGCAAGATTCTCATTTTGGGTAATGCAGGGAGGGAAATGCACGTGTCCTCTGTGCCTCCCTGTAAGAACGCTGAACCCGGAGATCAGCAGCGAGGGGACTGCAGGCTGTTGGAAAACAGGCATTGAAAAAACATAAGTGCAACCATCACAATTCAGTGCACACCAAGTATGGGAGGACTTTCTTTTAAGGTGTAAATGTTTTAAGATGTGTAAATATTTTTATAGATTCAAATCTTGATGGGAAAATGAAAGAAATCATGAAACTGGAAGAATTATAGATGTAAGCTATTTCTCAGCATGCCCTCCTTTACTTGGTTAAGAATTCACATTTCTGGTCACTTTGCTGTTCCAATTGGGATTCTTCCTCTGAGTGTCATTTTAATGTCATTTGTTCTGGAAGCTTTGTTATGGTTTAATGAGCCTGCCTATGGGTTTGAGAGGTTCAAGCGATTGTCAAAGTATGTACCAGCATACGCCAACATAACTTTAAATTAGTTTACGTGCTGCTAAAATTTTATCTTCTCTTCGGAAGAGCTCTTCAGCATCTGCCAGTTGTTCTTTAGAACCAAATTAATTTCTTACTAGTTTTCTGTGCTAAGAGTCCAGTTCCTCTTTGTCTAAGGCAAAGCCACGCAATGCAATGAAGCTTCCGATTTGATTATCAGTTGAACCCTCCTGCTTTTTGCACTTTTCCTCTTCAAAAACGTTCTGAAGCTCTTCGCTACTTTTTTTGTGTGTGTGTGTAGCTCACGTCAAGTGTATAACTGGAAATAATATAGAAAAGATTTATAACAGATCTACATCTATTCCTTTTTCCTAGTAGTCTAAGTTTGGCATTCAGACTCATTTTCTTACAACTCCTTGCACTGTTATTCAGAATACTTATCATGCTGACAGACTTTCTTCCACAGCTTTACTAGTTTATCTTATAGTTGAATCTGTTACTTGTACTCATGATATGAAAACTGCTCAGAGACTTGTATGACTGTCCTTTCATTAGCTGTTAGATTATTAATAATTCATTCTGTTTATGCACTTGCATATCAGTGTCTGAGTTTCATAAATACCTCCGAAATTTTAAGAGCTATAAAAATAATTGGCCCATAGGGAAGCTTTGTGAATGCTTTTCCCTCGCCTGTTATTTAGACATGTCAAATCAAACTGGGAACCGAAACCTCATCCCCCAGGTTTGGAAATGGCGTGTATTAGAAATGTTCCCATTGCTACCGGGGTAGAAGAGGCGCAGGTCCGCAGCGCGCGACGGCGGGCGCTGAGGTCACGGTGCCAAAACCGGTCTGCCCTTGGCGGGGGATTTACCCTGGCCCGCGTCCGAGCTCCCCTATGGAGTTTGCCGTACTATGAATTTACTCATCTACGTAACTGTGTCTCGTGACGATCCCCAGGGACTAACCAGGCGCTTGCGCTGCCCCGGACCAGCGTTACCAGTGGGGAGGGATGTCCCACCGCTCGGGGCCAGGGCGGAGGCGGGCGCCTGCGAGGCTGCCCAAATCCTCTCGCCGGGGCAGCTGGGGGGGGAGGCTGGGGGTCCGGCTGGAGCGTCAACGCACGGTGTCCACGGATCGGGGGGCTTTGGTGACACTTCAGCTCCTTGCAGAGTTTCTGGGTGGGCAGCAACCCGCAGCTGGGGTTATTCCGGCTCTTCTCAAACCCACCAAAAAAGACACGTGGCCGCTTGGGCTCGGCTCAACTGTTGGGTGGGAGGCAGCTGCACAGCCTCCTAAAAGTTTATGGCTTTTTTTTTTTTTTTCCCTTTTTATTATTTTCTAACCTGCAATAGCTAAATAGCTTCATCTTCTCAGTGCTGTCTTGATAATAAATAACCTACGCTGTTCTTGCCGTGTACGATGCTGCTCTCCTTGCACACCCACCTGGGTACCAAAGCACAATTTTTACCGGAGGCACCCACCAGCCGAAAAGCCTTACAGCCACTATTGCTAAGGAGCAATCACCTTTGGATAGTAGTCGATTTATCCTGATGGGTTGTACTAATTAAAGTCTACATTTTGTTTTTCAGAAGGGAAAGCTGAACACGTTTTATATTAAAGGTACAAATTAAATGACATGCCAAGTGTTACGTCCTGTCATAAAGTGTAAGTGTGCACATTCAGCAGTTTTCCATGCCTGTATTGGAATATCTTCACCTAAGGCAAATTGTTTCCACATACATCTATGTCAGTTTTGCATTCGTTCAGCCAAAGAAGTTTAGGTAATGAATTTTACAATATGTAGGTGAAAGGTAATACCTAAAATATCTGGAGCAAATTATTTTTTTTAAAGACACACTGATACGAACCTGGACTTAATGTCCTAAACATCCATCTTATAGTAAACATTGTAACTAATTGTATTTATAAGTAGCTGAAATTTAGCCCAGCTTTTCCTCTTCCTTTACTTTAAACAGCAGTGTTCATAAATATGGTTAAAATTCCATGGATTAGATTTTTATTTCCCACCCCCCACACATACACACCCCCAAGCATGGATTTCCCTTCTTCATTTTATGAAGAGTTTAGAACCAGATATTTTTCCTTTCAGCTTACCAAGGGATTAATAATATAAAACTTGGCAAGGAAATTGCCGTCTGTGAACTGGAGTGAATATTACTTGATGTAATCCAGATATAACAGTTCCTTGTGCAAGCTGAACCCTTTGCAGCATAAAGAACATAGGAACGGTTTAGTGGCCTGTGCAAATAGAGAGGAAGGAACTTTAATTTGTAGGCATGAAGGAGGGTTTTTTTCCCCTGCTTTAGGCAAGGTATATTTAACACTGAGAAAATAGGATTTAAAAATAGTTCCAGTTTGGGGAAAAAAAAAAAGTCCACTTGAAAGAACTTAAAATTTGAGGTTGGGTTTTGTTGGGTTGGGTTTTGGGGGGTTTTTTTTGCTGATGCCTTCCAAATTTATGTTTGCTCTGGACTGAGATGATTCAAATCTCGGCGGCTGCCGTGCCTTCTTGAATGAAAATGAAGTTAGCAGTTTGGGACTATGCCTGCAGTGAAAGCGCAGCAGTAGCAGCCGAAATCTAGAGGTAGACGAGACGCAGAAGGATCCAGTGGATCCCTTGCTTACAAGTACTCTTGCGAGGGGAGCGGGGGGCGGGGGGAGCTGTCGCCAGGCTTGCTATCAAAATGTTGCGGGTGTGCGGCGTGAGGTCAGAGCACAGGTTTGGGCTTCATCGCCTCCTGTTCCCCTGGAAATGCAGTCCTAGAAGGGAGGCCTTGCTCCCTTCCACACCCGCACTGCTCAAACGAAATACGCGTCTTCGTAGAGCCGAACGCTTCCTCGGCTGGGGTATGCAAGAGTTGCCTATTATACTCTTGTTAATCTACCGTCTTCTTAATCTAAACTTTGAAGGTATTTTCCCTATACATGTGAAACCACCTTTCTGAGGCTTTTTTGTTATTGTTTTTTGCATATACTGAAGTATCTGTGCTTTCCCGTCTATGCAGCAATGATGTACACGACCATTTGATTTTGATCCAAGGAGACTAAGCTCTGTTTTATATAGCATTCATTTCTACAAGCCAATATCTGCACAATATCTTTCTTCACCCTCAAGGGGGGCGGGGGAACGGATCAGATGCTTAGCTCTGGATAAAGGCTCGTTTTTACATTTTCCCGGTGCTTAGCATTCATTAACGTGGGTGTATAAATTCATCTCATCACAGCACACTGCTTATCTCGGCGTGCCCGAGTAGTGGCTACGAAGCGCTACGCAGCGCGGTTGTGTCCTCACCTCCAGAAGGTGACGTGAAATCGCTGCCCCCCGACCGGAGGGGTGACTCCGCGTACAACCGGCGGGACGCCTTTCCGCGAGCACGAGGCCCTCGCGCCTTTGAACAGAAGCTGCCAGCTGTGTGTTTTACCACTAGAAACCGGTTCTCTGAAGTGCGTTAGCTTGCTTGCCCAGCAAAGGACAATCTCCTTCATCCATGTGCACAATATAAATAAAAAAAAAGAGCAGCACAAGGTAGTAAAATCAGCCAGACCGGAGGAAAAAAAAAAAAAAAAAGAGGAGGCACGTTCCAGTTCTATCACTTAATAAAGCACAGATATCCAAAAATGAAGAAAAGGGGGGCACAAGGTTTCCTACAGGCTTTGGAGAATTCTGCTGTAATTTGCCAACAGATTTTGTAGGGTTTATGTTCACAAGCGCTCATCCGTTCGCCAAAACACGTATGCGCTTTGGCAACGGGCACCTCACGTGGTACGCACCTTCCGCTGAGGGGTTTGGGTGCTGTCTTCAATATACGTTAACAGCAGCTGCATGTAGTGCGGACTGCTGCACCAACTAGGAATTATAGACATTGTGGTGTACGGTTATATACTTTGGTTACTTTCTTCTTACAAATAAGTCAAATATACGCTTCGCGTTGTAATAAAACAGAAACAAAAAATAGTCCTTGATTACACTCTTAGAGAAATAGGTGGGAGCATATTATTTTAGATCAAGCCTGTAAATAATAGGACTTTATAGGGATGGCATTCATTGCTAAATATTAGAAGTTGTTTTGAAATTTCTTTAATTCTCGTTGATTATTATATGCTGCACACTACTTGAACTCACAGTACCTAATTTCTTGGTATCTTTTCCATTAAATGCTACAATAAAAAACATACTTCTTTAATTATACTTTCTCTCCTTTCACTGATCTGCTAAAATGTTAACATGTTTAACATAATGAAACATAGATTTTTCTTTATATATATATAAGTAATATAGTACATCTAGCATAAAAGCTATTATAGTGTATATATACTATTGTATATATAGTTTGTATAGTGTGTGTGTGTATATATAGATATTTATAGTTATTCCAAAAACTTTGAGTTTTGAGAGGCAACGGGATCTTTTCTGTAGGTGTTTTTAACCATTTGTACAGAAAAAAATTATAGTCTGGAAATCTCTTGAAGAGCACATCAGAAGGAGATATATTTTATTAAAGTCTCCAGGCTTTTTCTGGCACTTATTTTAACTATTAGGATTTTTTTTTTTTTTTTTTTTTTTTAAGGAAAACCAGTAATGATGATTTTGGGGAAAACTTCCCGCAAATGCTGTGTATAGTTGCAAATTCAGCAAAGTATTTTAGCGCGCGTCCATGCCTATTTCCGACACCATTTCAACCAGCGTTTCACCTGGACCCTATATATTCCTTATGCAATTAGCATACTCTGACACCACAGAGCCACCCACGTTCTTGCATCCTTTTTGCCCTAACTATCCCTTCCCAAAAGGGAGTGCTCCGCATTGCTGAACTCAGTACTAATTCTTATGGCCATGGCATGAAGGAGGAGGGAAAAAACCCGTTCCTAGCGGCATGGGGGCCTACCTTGCCATCTCGGTGTCGGAGGGAGGGCTCGCCTGTGTAAAATCAAACATGCCTCTGTCTTTGTTGCGTGTTCAGAATGCAGTTGTATCGGAAGGTTTTTGCTGAGGGGTAATACCCGCGCAGTTAGGCAGAAAGACTTTGTTCATCCGAACGCATTCTGCAGCCATTACACCTCGCAATTCCTTCAGGCAGCTGCCTTTCCTCCCAAAGCGTTTGCTTCTGTTGGATATTACTGTTCTCTTTCTTTGGCATTTATTCTCAGTACTTGATTCATTCATCGTTGTTATTATTTGCAAAAGTAGCCTCTTAAACTTAAATTTTATCATCATCATAAGCAAATCAAATCACATATATTTCCATAACTTAAAACCGCTGCGCTTAATGCTCGTTTTTCACTCATGGTTTGTTTCGTTTTTTGTTGGCATTTTGCATGCTCAGGGCTTTTTCAGCAAGCGGGTTGATAAATGTCCTGCACGCTCGGGGCAGTGGCCGTCTGAAAGTAATTTGGCAATAACCGCAGAGTTGTGACTCCGGCTTAAAAACCCCACCAGAACTCTTTTTCACCCTTGGGTTACGTTTCGTCAAACAATACAGCACAAATACAAGGGCTCGTAGTCAGATCTGGCACGACGGGCCGTTGTCGCTGCAGTTTTAATGGTGTTAGAGAGACACCAGCGACCCTGGCTATAGCCTGACCCTGCACATGGCAGAGAGAAATGGGTGCAGGCTGAAACCCTTCTGTTGTTCCGAATCTGTATTTTCAGTCAGTTGGGTTTGCTGTAATAAATAGAGAAGCTTTTCCGCGGTGGTGAGCTTTCCAGGACCAACTGCAGTGAAATCAAAGGTAGTGTCTTAAACTACTCATGCAAAGCTCAGGATCATGTTTTGCCAAGACCGTGAAGCTGTTTGTGTCGTTAGAAAAATTACAGTTGTGTAACTGGAGGAGGATAGTTGCATGTATAAATTTACTTACATATATGTGAAAATTGGTTTGTGTTCATAGTTATAACCGTTCCTCAGGCATAAAACTCCACATGTTCTTTCATACTCAAACGGCTTTACAGGCTGAGGTTTTGCAATACTGATGTGAAGTTTGTGAATAATAATTAAAAATATATAAAAATCCATTTTATTTTCCTTTGGTAAGTTATCTTCTATTTTCTTTTCATGAAGTTATGTCACTACACGTACCACAGGGTATTTTTAATGGCACGAGAAATGTTAGACTTCATCACACGTTAGCATGAGTGGATAGCTGTATTCCTTCTTGTATCAGGGGCATTGAGAGTAATCAGAGCTTCAGAAGAATGGGTTTATGTGGAACCAAAACCTGCTTTTTTGTGCCTTCTTGTGTCATTTGAAAGAAATCTAGCTGGCGTCAGAGAGGGGAACAGATATTTATTGGATCATATGCATCAAAAATTTGATTTCATTTTCCTGAACTGAAAAATTTCTGTTGGCTAAATCTCTCCTGCCTTCCCTCCCACCCAAACGTGTAAAGTAAAGGAAGGACACTGCAGTTCAATGAATTCCTTTAAGGAGTTTAACGAGCTTTGAATTAGGTCCTGTGGCAATCATAATGCAAATAGCAGCAGATCTTTTGAGATGCTCGCTGTTTGGTAACAGCAATGCAGTTCACTTTGCGGTCAAAACACCAGACTCTAAACCAGTCTGTAACCTGGTTTGCATAATTTGATAATTTTTCAGACACTTCTTTTATTTGTTCTAAAACTACACTTGAGTGCATGTGCCTATGGGATTTATATAAAATAGGCTATGTCTACATTAGCAAGTAATATGGTGCAATAAATGAGCAGACTGAGGAGGTCTGAGAGGCTCCCAGACCTACACCGTCAGCCATTTGTGTCTCAAGGCTTGCGCCGCTGCTCCTAACCAAAATGCTAATGTGGGTACCATGACAGCATTTTAATTGGATCCTCTTTAGAAACAAATGAAAACGTTTTTATTTCCGAAGCACTTCCACCTTCCTTTTTTATTTGATAGAATGCCCTTCACAAATGCAAGGAGCCAGTTAGAATGAATTTTTTATTATTTCCAAAGAAACTGAGCATCTTGGGGCTGGAATCTAATTTCTTTCAGGGTGGAAATGGCTAGTACGTTGTGGGTCTAACAGGAAACAAATAACAAAAAGTATTGATTATGACTGGAGAAATGTCTCCAGAGCATGTATGCATCGTTCTGCTCCCAGAGGTCACTTAGCTGGAACAGAGGTAACAGAAAAAGCAAAACCAGATGTTTTCTAAAACGATTAAAAACCTCTGCTACTCTCCACCTCTTCATGCATGCTCTCACATTCACATTTCTTCTTAAAACCTCTGATACTAACACTTTTCTGGAGACTGTATTAGCTTTCCCGATCATCACTTTTTCCTCCTTTGCTTCAATCTGTTTAAAAATTGCCACCAGTTACATCTCCCTCCCTGCTACATACACCATGCCCCATACCTCTGCAAACTTCTCCTTTATTAAGAGGCAAATTTAAACTCGTCATTCTCCTGTCAGTTTAGTAAGACCGGTTTCTCACCTTCAAGACCTTTGGCAGGTTTCTCAGCTGTGCCGTTAGGGTAAGCGTGACACGAGTGGCTCTAAGCCACCTCCCGCGTTCCCTGCCTTCGGGACAGCAGCAGTCAGTTTTGGACGTAGGTGTTTGCTTGGCACAGCGCAGGCACAGCCTTCCTCAGGCTCCCTGTGTGATCCGCGGTCAGTGGGATCTTTTGTGGCCTTGTTTCACAGACCTGTGGTTTCTTATCTTTAAAATGGAGCACTTTGCTGGAAGTGATGAGGATTAAAGATACGCTCCAGTGCTGCGTGCACAGGAGCCAAATAAGTGCACAAGGCCAGAGTAGCCCTTGGCTGCTCCAGGTTGTGTCGGGCATCACTTCTGCACTGTCTGCCTCTCCAGTGCGTCCTGGGTTCTCTGGTCTGGAGCAGAGGTGGCCGGGCCAGTAGTATAGAAAGATATTGCACTTACTCTGCAGCGCCCAGCAGAGCTTGAGCTGCTGTTTCGTGGCAGATCGGTGCCAGAGGGACAGAGCAGGATCGGGCATCGTCACCTTCTCATACCACAGCTTGTGTGTGCAGAGTGGTACTGCAGTCTCTGGGCACAACGTGCTCCAGTCTTATTATTTGTCATTTACAGTCCTTAATAACTTTCATGGGAGAGTCAGCATTCCCCTTTGTCTTCTTTTGAAGGCTTCGCTTAAAAGCATTTTTTGTCCAAGGGCAGCCTCAGACAAAACAGAGGAACGTGCTCTGTAAAGGCCAGCAGTTGCCCAACGAGTTGCCACCACACAGCAATAACGAGACCTCAAGTTCAGACACTCAGAAATGAGTGTTTCCAGTTGCAGAATATTACAGTCCTGGCACTTGGCCACCAGGCCGGGCTCGGGCTGTTTTCATTTGTGCTGAATGTCAAAAGAACATGAGGACGTTTATTCCAGGGGTTTTTTTTCTGAGTGAGCAAGTCATGCCGGTGGGGCTGTGCTGAGGTTAAGTACATCTTTAGTTTTTATTCTATAATTAGTGGAGAAGGGATGTGGTAATAAAAGAGAGGAAAGAAGAAAGGACTGAGCAGTGCCGTGTTCACATGGATTAGAGGTTTACTTTGGCAAAGTTCACGAGCATGACGTGTACTTGCATCACAGGTGTTTTCCCAAAGCATCTCGGCTGCCTAGACAAGAAGTAATGGCAGCAGCTCATCCGTGTGCTCCATCCTGCTGGAGTAGGGCCAACAGTTTGCTTAACCACAAAATAACTCATTCAGAGAAAAAAAAGGAAAAAAGAAGAAAAAAAAAAAAACAACCCATGCTGCAGTCTCAATTGTTTTCAATTACAAAAGTGATTCTTGGGGCCAGGATTATTCTGATTTAGGCTGTCAGAGTTCATTCTGTCATCATAGAGAACATAATCCTGAAGCTCAAGGCCAAGGCAGAGGGAGAAGATCCAGGGTCTGCTCTGAGCTTTGAGTGAGTCATTTTTATCTTTAGCTTCTGCCTTGCAGAAGGACAGCTGAGCTCCTGCCTCCCTCGTCCTGTTTAGATCAGATCCGCCGGGAGCGCAGCCTTCTGGGCCAGGGGACATCTCTGACAGAGTCCGCTGTTGGCCAGTGCTCGTACCGTTTGGGTCTGACCGACCACTTCAGTAGCCATCATAAACAGAAAGATGAACAAACAACGTGTAAAACTGAGGACAGTTTTTAGGATAAAAATCTAATGGTTTGGAACCTTATCTTGACATACCTACATGCTATTGTTTTGATTATTTTACAAGGAATTGAGGACCCGGTCCAAGGAAAATTTGAGCAATGTATTGACTTGGTCTGTATCCTTACCCAACCAGATATTTAAAGAAGGCAACACACCTCACACCAGGCGTTTGAGCCTCTCCAAATATTGCGGAGTTGTGCAACAGAAGGAAACAATCTCTTAAGATTGAAGCCTGATGGAGAGGAACAAACCAAAGAAATTAAAATTAAAGCTTTTCCATCTGATTTCTTTATAACAAACTGTGAAATATCATTGCTCTCACTGCCAGTCCCAATCTTCTTCTAAAGCTCTTATAGGTTGAGATAAGCTATTTTAGGGAAGAATTTAGATTTGGCAGCTAAACCACAGTTGCATAGAGAAAGCATTCAAGCGTGTTGGTGTTTCACACCTACTTCTGCACCTGATTACCACAACTGACACCACTTAGAAATGTCAATACAGAGAAGTTTAGCTTCCTAACTATTCTACGATAAAGGTTAATAACTTTAAAATATAAATATAGCTGTTATTTGGATTTTGGATTGGGTTGTTTTGGGTTTTTTTACATGAGCATAAACCAAAGACTATCCAACACATTACCACAGCTAAAGAGACACAGCAGAGAGGAAACATTGCACCAAATTCTGTCTTCTAACTTCTGTCAGGAGAGCAGTAAGTATGGCAAAGTGAGTGGGATCTGTGAAGACAAATTCAATCTTCCTTGCAGCCACCAAAAAAAGCTCTTGAAGGATGATGAAATAAATTAAGAATAAAGAGTATCCTTGGCCACTTAAACTGTAGAGCCAAAAAGTTGTAAGTCACTACTGTTACGACAAAGTTTTTACCCATATGGCTACCATGGCTTTAGATAAGACCCACCACGTAGGCATCAACTGAAGTGCCTATTGCTTAATTTAACCCAAGATATTCAACCACAGATAAAACCATCCACAGGTCAGACCACGCTGAGACTCCGCAGGGTGTTAGCAATGCTGCAGGTCTCGCTGAAAGTGCAGAGTTTGCAGGGACAGCCTTTTTTCCTCAGAACCTTTGAAGCAAACACAGCTGCTGTTGCAAAGCAGTGGCGAGAACCCAAAAAGTGAGAAATAGGAGAAATTTAGGCCCTGGCGAGTACGTATTATGTGCAGCTTTGTATCATGAGCAATCAATGAAAAGAAGGACGAGCTGTATTTTAGCACTGAGCCGATCGGAAGAGCGCACGTGCTGCCAGCGTAGCGTAGCCCAAGAAGACAGGCTTCTGTCCCTCCCCTCCACCTTCCGTAGAAATTCAGGTTTGCTTCTTGGCACATCGTTTCCGTGGGCATCCCTTGGCCTCCCAGTGTAGGTGAACCTTACTGCTCAGTATATGCCAGCGATTCTTTACGGTGTCTGGATTTTACATGACCAATTCTGAATCTGTCGTCCATGATCGTTACAGAAGACAGCAACATCTTAAAAATATTAGCTTGCATTTTCTGTAGAAGAGGTTTTGTTTGGTTTACGTAGGTGGCTGTATCTTACAACTTAGTAGAATAAACAGAAACTTTCTTATTCCTGGAAACTCTCTTCAAGTTTGAAAGCAGGCCAATAAAGGAAGGAACTCCAGTTTCTGTGACAGTCAAAGTTCTCTGTAAGTCTGTGTTTACATGCACATCTGTTAATTTTATAGAAGTAATTTTTATCTTTTCTACCAAAAAAACTGGTAACTCCAGAATGGTCCTAGATAAGACCCCGGTGAGGACTTAAAAATAAGAGAGGAACCCTGGAAAGGAGAAATTTGCTGATGGCATAGACCTTGTGTTCAGCTGGAGCTCCAGCAAGAGGGGAAAAATCTCCCTCTGCCGCTGTGTGTGGACAGTGGGACGAGCTGTGTGCTAGTGCCTTCACCGTGCCTTCACCATGTGCCAGAGAAATATGTAATCATCAAAACCAAGGAAATTAAAGGACTTTCTTGTTCCGAACTACCCTCACTGCCGCAGAGGAGGGAGGTTTTATGGCTAGCCTGGAGGGATAAGCTTTCACCCTAAGGGGGACATTGCCATGGATCTCTCTAGCCAGGGAGAAGATGCCGTGGCAGAGAAAGAGCCGCGTGTTCCTGTGTGGCACACGTCGGTAGCATGGGGTTTGTGACTTGAAACTATCTGTAGTATAAGACTTTGTCTTGAGATTTTGAAAAGCGTTCACACCAATGTAATCACAGCGAACTAATCTGAGTTACATTGTCTTGGCCTGTGACTGAATCTGACCCCAGTGTGTTTTGCTTCCAAGCAGGAAAGGCGTAGGAATGATTAAGTACCTAAGAGTTCTTGTGAATTATGTTTAAAATTAAAGATACTGCTTCTACATAATGATTTACGTGCCTCGTTTTGCAGACATATGGCTCGTTCTCCATATGTTATATCATGAAAAATGTGGCTTGTAACTGTGCTATGAAGCAAGATGTTTGCAATTATAAACACGAATTACTTAATTAGACTAGTTTTTATTTTTAAAAAATAAAGTGAATGGGACCTATCAGAATATCTTTTAGTTAGGGATGGTAACAAGATTATGTTTTACATTATATAAATGTGTGAGTGTGTGTACGTGTGTATATATATGTGTATATACGTATGTAGCATTCTCAGACAGCAGGATGCAGGTGGCTCTTTCTGAATCCCAAGAGTTGGATGCATATCCTGAAGGCAAGCAGATTTGACGAGGAGATGATTGGTACTTAGGCTCTGTAAGGCTGGAAAACTGCGCCAGCAGTACAATCAGTTAGCAAAAAAATGTTCATAAGGAACAGGTTGTCCAAACCACAGCAACAGCTCTGTAGCTTTCTTAGTGACAGGTATGATTTCATGGATTTTCCACATGTCACTCTGAAACCCAAACGAGCCCCGAGGGCTGCTAACGAAGCTGGCCCTGTTTTCCTGGAAAAGCCTGTTTCAGGAGCACTCGGTGCTGCTAACGTTGGTGTCAGGAGGATCACGAAGTAGGAAATATTTATTTGTAAGCATGACCAAGTTTTGCACACTGCTGCTTTGGGAGCTGGAAGGGTGGTAAGACACGATCCCTTCTCAGGTTAGCCAAACTGGGCTGGTGGGACCCAGACCTCCTGAGTCTGCGAAAAGACACCAGAAATCTCACAGGAAAGACATCTGCTGTATCTCATCATCTCGAGTTGCTAGAGGAACCTCAGAGGAGCTTTGGGGATTTGGCAGATAGATAGAAGGTAGATAAGATGCAGCCAGGCACGTTAGGACTGGAATGCGGTGCTTGGCCCTGGAGATGGGGGAAGGAATCAGAAAGCAGATATATCGTTTCTTCAGAGATACTTCACCTCTCTGTCTTTGCGTAATGTCCTCAGTGAGTATTCACTATGCTGGAAATTGTCAGTATCTTGAGGGTTAGTTGCCATTCTCCTTTATTTGCTGGTATAAACATGCAGTCACAAAGAAAAGGTTGGTCGTTTGGATTGCTCTAATAACAAGTGTTACAACACACATTAATGAACTTCAGCGTGAACCGTTGTTTTCCAAGGAGTCCTAGCTACATTAGGTACAGGAGGATGCTAAATAAATATAGGCGCCAACAGGACTTATATCCTGTTTTCAAGGTTTGAAACCCAGCCAATTAAATGCAATGTGTCCATCTGAACGAACTGCTAAGAAACGTGTTAAGACCAAGCTCTAGGACTAAAGTAATTTGATGTCTTTTTCAGCCATATTTTTGATAAAATTGTTTGTGTATTTTGGTCACAAGGTATTGTCCCCGTGCTGTTTAAGTGGGCCCAGGAGACTGAAGTAACCAAGGTGAAATCAATGCACACAAAGTTGCAGGCTAAAGCAAATCTAGGGTAGTAGTTCTGTTCCTTTCCACAAAGCCAATCAGTTTAATACTGAATAAAACATTTTCATAGCTTTATATTTTTTTCTCTAAATGAGCGCAAAATCTACAAGTGAGATGACATTAAAGATTAGACTTGCATTATCATCAATATTTTATTTTAAAACAGTTTTTGTAAGTATCTTTTAAGCACGGTTATTTTTGGCAGTACATTTAAGACTGTCTGTGTAGAAACACCTGAACCAAAGATTATGTTCCGTATATACAGGTGTAATCACATTATCTCAACAGCCAGGAATCTCTTTGCAAGAAATCTAAAGGAATTGAAGAACTACCAAGAAATGAAATAAATTTGTTCTTCTAACACCAAGAAATAGGTTGACAATCAAATTACATTTAATTGCAAATTTAAAAAACAAACAAACAAACAAAACCATTTCCTTAACAAAAACAAGAACAAGAAAAAGAAATATCAGATGATTTTGGCATACTTTCAACGGGCAAGACGTTGTGTAGCAAATTTGTGCTTGGTTCTTCTTGTTTTGTAGTAATAAGGGAATCGGTGTTAGAATCATGTCTTGACTGATCAAACAAGAATGACTGGAAAAGTTCTTTGGCAGAGATCAATCTACACAGGAACTTGGCTTGTGTACAGTGAAAATACACTACAGATGTATAAATTACACAGGTTGTGACAGTGTTGGTCAAAGCTTTCTATACTGGAGTCACGTGGGAAAGTAAGTCTAGACAGCATAGATTAACTTACTTCATCTAAAATCAAGCAATCTAGAAATTGCCTAAAACCACATCTGCACAAGTACACATACAGAATTTTGTAACCTGTTACGTCAACTAGATGTTCAAACAGGGAACAAACAAAGCGTTTTAGCCAGTCGCCTCTATTGGTAAAGCTTACATACAATTCTAGTCATAGTTACAGCTTTTCAAGCAACCCATGAATTAAGCCAACCAGACAGACAAAAACAGTCTGCATTTTATTACAGGAAGTAGCTTGCAATCAAGTGTAAATTGTTACAGTCCTACATTTTCATAGCTGCAAACAAACTTAATCAAACAAGAATCCAAATGCCTAACTATTGGCACACAAGGCCAAATCAAAATAGCTTTATTTATTTAATAATTTTAGCCGAGGACTTAGGCTTTTCTGCTGGGGAGACAAAATCAGGGTGGGAAAGCAGTAATGCAGGGTTGTTTGGTCACTCTTGGGCAAGATAGGGAAGGAACTGTGTATGGAGCTACAGCCGTTTGTGGAAGGCAGGAAAAATTGGAGATCTGATAGTGAGATGGGTTTTATATAATATATGTTTCATGTAAATCCCTGATATGTTATCTATAAGTTTCTAAGAGCTTTGGAGTTAAACTTTCTTAGCTGGGCCTCTTTTGGTGGTTGTGGATAGAGAGACTACGAGGTTATGCAACT
The DNA here is from genome assembly GCA_035590195.1 of Aviceda cuculoides. Taxonomy (NCBI): domain Eukaryota; kingdom Metazoa; phylum Chordata; class Aves; order Accipitriformes; family Accipitridae; genus Aviceda; species Aviceda cuculoides. Next base: position 23,462,035 of record JAVJGG010000021.1, on the reverse strand, counting down.
TCCATGCCCATCGCAGACAGTCGGGTCACGATTGCCCTCTTGGAGCTACACGCTCAGTCCCGAGCGGAGATTTCAAGGGCGCTAAAGACATTGCCAAGGAAAAAAACTCTTCAAGCAACCCACAGAGCACAGGGAGAAGCGAGTGAGAACTCCCAAACCTGCTGAAAACTCCCACGCGTCTGTCGGTGCGCTGTCTGCCCAGTTTAACGCTTACCTGGACAGCCCCAAACTGGCTAGCGGTTGGACGTTGTCAAAGAACCGCGTGTGGACGACGAGGCTGAAACGTCTTGCTCAGCCGCCGGCATGAAGGTACTGCAGACGGGAGCTGCGCCGGCATTCGCTGTATTACAGGGCAGCTGTTTAGGAAGATTACAACTTTTCCGGGTACTATCTGTTTGCTTCCTTCTGGGTCAAGCCACTTCCCCTGCCCTCAGCGTGCAAATTCAGGGTCCGGCACGCTCAGCACAGCAGGCACGTTGAGGAATTCACGTGTTATACTCAGACCTCCTTCCTTCATGGTCTCAGCTCTTGCCACCAAGGGTGATGCTAGCCACCACCGTATTCCATCTTCTCCAAGCTTCCCTGGTCGCTTCCTTCCTTTCCAGGCAGCACGTTTTGGCCATACCTTGTGTGCCCTCCCCAGCTGAGCCCCCCTGAGCTGCCCCCCTGCTCCGGGACCCGCCGTCCGGCAAGAGACGCGCAGTCACCTGCTCAGCTGCGACATCTTCTAAACTTGGGGCCTGAGATTAATAATAACAGTCATAAGTAGTTACCTTAGGAGTATACGAGTAAGTCGTTACCTTCTGCTTGCCGGGCTAACATCGTCTTTCTCTGTTTTACTCGATGCCCGACTGCTCCGGTGGCAGTGTGCGACTCCTGTTGAGGGGGGCCGGGGAGGGGTGTCCGTATTTACCCACGGCAGCAGCTTTCTCGATGTTGCTGGTCAGTTCAGACCAGAAGGGAGCATTGGTAGCAATTCTTCCAAATGTTTTCGTCGCTAAATGATTTTGTGCTTTAGGTATCCTGTGCTATAATGTCTTTGTAATCGCGGTCCTTACGCTTTTCAGTAATGTCCCCCCGGTGCTGGCGGCTGTCACAGCGCAAGCTGAATCTGAGGCACTGGCCGTGGCTTGGATCAAATTGGTGCAGACTATGCCCAGCCCTGGATTAGCTCCTGCTGCACCGCAAACACAAAATCTCTCTCAGGTACACATTCAACTTTCAAAAAACCAGCATGCTACCTGAAAAATAATTTCTTTCAACTTAAACTATGATGGGGAAGGTGTTTGCCAGGCTCTTTCTGACCAGTTTCCAGCGAATCTGGCCTCCACAAATACAAATATGAAACTGTTTACATGTCTAGACTAAAGCTACATTTTTAATTGAGAGGTTTTGCTAGCAGTCATAATGGATGTACCAAATTTTGACCAAACGTCTGGAAGAAAACTACACTAATGCCTGTCTTGAATGGCAAATGAACATGGGAGGAAAAAAAGCAGGAGAGGGAAGGAGATATGTATATACAAGGGATGGCATGGTCTTTCAGAAGGCAGCAGAGAAACAGATTCCTCCAGTATTTTTCTGTTTTTAAAAAACAACAACAACCAACCAACCAAACAAAAACCCCAAACAAACAGAAAAACAAAGACCAAAACAAAAAACCAGGATTTTCCTGAAAAGAAGTGACTTATCTTACTATACTGACGATGCAAGTAAGAATAACAGGGCATTACTGCCACCAGTTAAATTAGAGATTGTATGTTTGTGGTATAGGTACTTCAGGTGTGATAATGTATGCTGAGACTCAGCACGGTTTCCTGCAAAGTCAGCCTAGGAAAAAATACACTTGAGGATTCAGGGTCTGTTTTACTGGCAGAATACTTCAAATGTTGTAAAGCTTTAGCGTTTGGGTTAATGCATCCTTAAATGAAATACTCATTCAACTGGAAATGAAACATTTGTGAGAGGCTTTTTCATAGGAGACGCTGAGTGTTTACAGTTTGATTTTGATTCAGTTGAAGTCTGAGAACTCAAGTTACAGAAAATATTGAGGCGTCCAGTGCGAGAAAACTCAGACGTGATTTTTCAAGTGCATGTATGTTCAAGGCAAAGTCCAGGTTTTCAAGTCAAGCAGTTGGAAAATGAGAAACGCACAAGTGACAGACACCATATTCCGGTTGGTTTTCTGGCCAGCTGTAGCTCGCCTCCCCTTCCAGGCTCCTCCTGCCCCCCCTGGGGATGCCAGTCAGTGTGGCACTATTCCCCCCCAGGCGGTATTAGGGTGTTCAGCAGAATTAACCATTGCCGTGCTGGTTTCTCCATGCGCCCCGGCGGCAACCGCTCCTCCGATGAGCGCCCACAGTCCTTGCGTTGTGCTCGTCGGTCCTTGGGCTTTTCCTCTGCTCATCAGAATAAGCTGGATGAGCTCAGCAAGAACCTGGACCACGCTCCCCGTCAGCTCTCCGGCTCGCGGAAACCAGATCCATATTATGAGCGATAACCATGACATATAATTCTTTTCACAAGTTGCTCAACCTTCGTTTCTGAATTGTTTCAGTGCTTGGCCTGCGGTGTTTTACTGGGAGGACGTTCAAGAACTTTTCTTCTTTGATGGCTCATTTCCATCCAGTTTATGTCTATTTACTATATGTGTGTGTGTGTATATGTAGTCATTTAGCTTAAATGGTTCTCATATGTTCCTAAGGTTTAGCTCATAGTGTATTTATGGAAAGCAGCTATATTGCTTCTCAGGCTTTATTTTAGTAGGCTTAATGTAGCTAGTGTCTTCCAGTCTCAGTCATAATACCAATTTTTCTGTTCTTATGCTTCTTTTTTTTGTTTGAAATAACCTTGCTTCAACAGGACATTTCTGTTAACTCACTTCAAGATACAATCCAACTAATACTTTAACAATCGCACTAATACTTACTTATTTCTGTCCAAAATATCTTGGTTGCAATACAGTAGGCTCCACTCGGATTCCTCCACAGCTGCATTAGAATGGCTTAGTTATCCTGTGACCAACTAATATCGAAAGCCTTTTCTCCTCTTCTGCCATTTAATTTGCTGAGTTCCAAGCTCAAGGCAGAAATTCTTGGTCTCGGTTCCAGAGTACATGTTTTTATGCAATTTCATCCTGTTTCTACTTCTATGTGCAAGTTATAAATTCTTCTTTATCGTCCTCGTATTGATTATGCCTCCTAGTTTTAGGGCACCATCATACCTTGTTAATATCCTCTAGGTCTTTGTGCCAAAATCACTAATGAAAATATTAAATTATGTTAGTTCCAAGAACAGTTCTAGAAGAACTTGATAAGTTATCTTGTTCAAGTCAGATATTCTTATTTTATTACAAGCACTTGTGGACCTGTTACTGCCCCTTAGCAACAGCTAAGTATTTCTGGAGAGATTTGTCTTGAGTTATATAAGGTTTGCTGATGACTTTAGGGGTAAGATTTTACCCCTAAAATAATAAATAAGCATTTCCTTAAAATATTAAATTATTAAATGCTAACAATACAATGTGGGGGGTTTTGAGATAGTTGAGACAGGGCGACTACGCTGGAGACATAAACAAACCAAGAAGAACATCAGTCATCAACAAAAATGTTATTTGTAGTTGCAATCTGCCATCCTCGTAAGTTTGTTTAGATCCCGCAATACTTAATCTTTTCATCATGAATCTCAAAACTTTTCCAGTTTTCCAGCTCTGCTTACTGCTTGCAAGAGGTTTGTCACACATCATGGAAAATTACAGTCTTTAGATAATTTCACTGGGTTTGACTTTCAGTTTTCAGGTCAATTGAAACTTCTAACTTAGCTTAAAATTTGAGGAGAATGAATTCATGAAAATGTCAGCTGCTTGCCTGACAATGAAAGTGTGCTCTTCTCCTTCCCCTTTTCATTGTGAACTGAAATGCACAGTAAAAGTAAACTTTTGACATGTTTTTCTTCACACATTTAATAAGTTAGTGGTCATGCTACCAGCTGCTGAAATGAAGGAGTCACGGCAATGAAGTCTGCAAAAACCGATCTGCATTATCTTACAAGACAGGAGTGGGCTGCCTTATTAGTGGATGAAGCACATCAGTGATATACCTTTTATCTTTATAGGCAATGAATAAATCCTGAAAAAATAAGAGGTGCTTTAGTTTTTATCAGAATATCATTAATGTACTTTAGAGTATTAAAGACATCTATCAGTCTGGCTAAATGGGTCGATAAAAACCTAGCTCAGATCTAAAATATTACGTCTACCTTCAAAGAACACAGCAATATGTGAGCAACATATTCCATCTGTTTCTAAAGGATGAGCTCTCCTTAGCAATCCTTTTCATTCCAATTCACTGTTTAAATCTTGGTTTTGGTTTCTGGCAAGTTACTATTAGATAAATATTTGCATGAACCTTGTCGTGTAAGTTCGAAGGTGTATATACAAGCTAGTGTTTTCTGATTTCTGTACATTGCTTTGATGGCAACTGGCAACCATTACTGTAACACGTTTGGGATTGTGGAATAGTCATTACTGGCACCAAAAGGTGCATCTGTAAACCGCAAGATCTTCGTGGTATAGTTTCTCTGACTCATTTTTAGTGTTCTAGATGGCTATTAGACAGCTATTATAACAGCTATTATAACAGCTGTGATCAAAGAATGAAACACAGTGTAGCAGTTTATCATAGAGATGTAAAAATACTTAACAGTTGAGTAAAAAGATCTGGCTGCTGTATTCAGCAGTTTAAGGTGACACTCTAAGTTTAATTTTCACTTGTTTGTAAGATAATTGGTGAGGGGGAGTATTTATTTTTTTACCTGCACTGTATGAAGAAAACTAAGAAACAAAATGGCCCAGTCAGAAATTGGAACCATCAGAATGTCAGGCATTTTATCACAAAATAGAATATCACAAAAGGCCTAAACAAGGCCCAGTTCTCCTCAGGTTAGAAATACTGGAAATGGAAAACCAATGCAACTGAGATGCATGAGGATTTAGTTCTGCTCTAATCCTAACACTGTGTTAACTAATGATATCATTGCCTCTAATCCAAAGGCTTTTACCGTTATGTATGGGTATAATCTGATAATCAAGAAACAATATTTTTTTGTATGAGTATTAGATTCTTAGGATGAAATTTGCCCTACGAAGACGACCAGCATAAGTGTTAGGCAAGACTTAAGTGTCATTTTGGCCTTTGAAATGGAAATTAAATTGGTGCCCAGTTCTTGGTTACCCAGGGAGAGATCTGGGTAGTGGGAGCAGAGCCAGCATGTGGATGTTCCTTTAATTCTGGGAACTCACCAAAAAAAACCAGGTTGCCTTTGAAGGGTGGTCTTTTAGTAGACCTAGATGGTTTCTTACTATGAGTGATGATTTAATAAAATCTGATCTCCTGTAAAATTGTTCATAAGACATTTTGAGGTGTGGTCTTTGACGGCTGTATCCTGCAAAAGAAGGCGTGCAGTCAGGTTATGGAAAGGATTACACGCCTTGGCCCCTACAGCAGCCGAGGGCCAGCCTTAGGGATCCAAAATTCCCTTGCGGAGCTCCCCGAGAAGCCAGGTTTCAAGCCTGCAGGAAATTATGTTTTCCTCAAAGTTTAGCTTGAGTTAAATCAAAACAAATCCAATCCTTTTTTTAGCAGAGCAGCTCTTCCAGCTGCTCACTGGAGTAGTCGTTCTTATACTGTGTTGTTGCTAACGAGCAATGTTTGTTTGTAATGTCTGCATCTCAACTGGGAATTAATTGCCATAGGACTGGGGAGCCGCTCTTCTGGGGAGGCACGAACGCCTGCCTCAGTTTCAGTGAAAATGTGCAGAAACTGAGGCACTCCAACGAAGCATTTCAGGCCCAGCCTTTTATTAGATATTTTTGTCTGATTCTGTTCCTGTGCTCACATTTGTGTTTGAGTTCCCATCTGAATTACCCAATGACTAGTATAGCACAATGTTTTTTAATTATCATTCTTTATTTGAACTCCTGTTATATCCAGAAGAATCAACTATGTCCATGAGCTAAGACAGCACTAGAGATGGTCTCCGTCCTAGAAACTGGACTCCGTAAGGTGAGACCCCTGTAGCATCTGATCAAGTTGTATTTCATCCCATATGGTCTCCTCATACTGTGATACTTAGAATCTAAATTTTTACATTAGGGCGTGAGTTCCAAGAGCATGAGATAAGCTGTGTTCCTACAAAGACTCATCCTATAAGGTGCTAAGAAACACCCATGAGCTCTCACGGTATAAATAGTACATGAAATCAAATGGCTTGTACACAGGTACAGAGCAAATCAATGGCAGAGCCAGGTAAATGTTGTTAGGGAAAAGTGAGGGATTCCTAACTCGTACTGTCTCAACCACTTGCTCTGAGCAGGCAGAACAGGCTCTCAAACTTTTCCACCTGCAAACCCCTGCCAGGTCGAGTGAGGAAGACAGCCAGTCCATAAATTATGGGTTACTATAAGTATCAAGGAACACAAAAAACTGTTTGTCCTATGCAGTACATTTTCATAGTCCGGGAAAAAGAACAGTCATTCAGTACCAAAACCAGTATGTATTGGTGAGAGCACACACACACAGAGCTACGAGAATGCAAGATTTTCATCCTTGGAATAAGGAAGACAACCATCCCTTTGCAAGGCGGGGGGGGAACTAATGCACATGGCTGTAATCTGGGGAAATATTTCACTGTAATCTAATCTAGGACTAACTTAAAAACAAACAAAAAAAGAGAGAGAAAAAGTGCATCTGTTATATTAGCACCTTTTTTTTTTTTTAAATACAGTCTGGCAGCTGTGTACAAGTCTGCTGCTGCGGCCCGTGACAGGGCGATGTACGTCTGTGACTGCTCAGGGTGGTGACAGAGATGCTGGCCCCCCAGGCCACCCCTGCCCCCCCCCCAGGCACTGCAGAGCCGCCGCCCCCTCGTCCCAGCGCTGCTGACGCGGGCTTCCAGTAGCAGCGCTGGGCACAGCCTGGTGCCACACCGCAAGGGAGCGCGGCGGCCGGCGAACCCTCTCTCCGGGGCTCTCGGCCAAGGCGGTCGGTCCAGAGTCGCCGGGAGGTGATTAATCACCTTCTGGTTTCAGAGGAGGGGGCGGCTCGGCAGCGCAGCCTTTGCGCGTGTGGCGCTCAGCGAACCCAGCGGCGAGGGGGGGTATGGGTGGAAGAGGGAATGCCACGGTTTTCCGGTTCTTTTCGACTTGCAGGATCACGAGCGGCTCCCTGAGCGATGGGTGTTTAGGCAGACCGACGCTCGAGCGAAGCGCGCACGCAACGGTGGGGAGCTCGGCTGCGAACTTTGCTCGGCGTTGAGGATCTTGATTCCCTCGCGCCCCCTCTACTTTAGTTCTCGCCCACTAGTAGTTCACCGCGGCAGCGAATGCGAAGATGAAAACGCCACCGCAGCTTCAGTTATTAATCGTCTATAGCGATCAGTATAATAATTTCATAAAATCCCGTCGGCTGCTATCTGGCCTTTTGGTGATGCGGAAAATGTTCTGGATCAGATCTGCCTAAGGCTGGCGTGACACCGGCAACGCTTTCGCAACCTGAAAGGCTGCCACAGAATCACTCGTCTACATTAAACGCCATCGCCATCTTCGAGATAGTGTTTTCTTTCTGTCTCGTTTTTCATTAGGCAAAAAGCTTAGCCACGGCACGTTAGAAATACAATGAATGCAATTTAGTTTAGACCCTGCGATTAAACTTAATTCAATTCAGAAGCTGCTTAGTTAGTCCAATCCAAAAAGGGAATCGGTACGTTCTAGCTGAGGCAAATGAGAGCAAATCTCATGCTTGCTCTGAGGAAGAACAGAGAAAAAGTTAGGAACTTCATCACACCTCAGATGTGATTCCACAAGCGTGTATTACTCTCGTATGGTAATTTTTAATGTGCTTTTGTAGAAAATTCAGAACTTAAAAAGGAATTTCTTATTTTGCCAAAGAAACTGGTACGTTTGTGCAGTACACCAAACAACAACAACAAAACAAAAAAACACCAAGAAAAAATAATAGCAACACAGTTGCTCTTCATTTCATAATATAAAGAAGTTTGTGCTTAAGTTAGAGCACTTTCTTGGAGTTAAACCCTCAGGTAACTGACGTCCTGAAGGACGGGCCAGATCTGTAAAGAAAGAGATCATTTACAGGCTCCTGAAACTCTATTCCATTAGCAGCAGACGGTAAACACAAATATAAAAAAAAAAAAAATATTTTTGCAAGGACATTCGATACTGCCTCTTTAACTTTTTACAGAGCTGCTTCACATGTCAGACTTTCCAAAGGAAAGAGCTAGGCTACATCAGCAAGTTTGCTAGACAGGCGTTCTGTAACTATATAAGGCTTTAAAAAGAACCTTAACCCACGGGAGGCTTGCACAGTGATATTTCACAGCTATGAATTAGCAAGAACTAATTGAGCTTCTTTCTGGGAATTACCGCGATCAGAGATTCGAGGCAGAATTGTTTGGTTCGGGAGGAAACTGCACTTGAGCAGGGTGCCTTGCCTTAGACGTATAATTAATGTAGTCTTGCACTTATGGAAACTTGGCCTTTCTGCTTGGGATGGTTTTGGCTAAGGGTGTGTTCTTGCTGCTTTTTTTCAAGGAAGGAATGGCTTGTTATTTATTGCTGAGCGAAACGGCAAGGGCTATTAATATTGTAGTGCTGACAGAGAAAGCATTTTCCCAGTTTGCTGTTCTTTTTTCTCTTTCCCTTGAAATGCTTGTTCTCTTTCCATAAACAGATGCAAACAGACCAAACGTTTCCTGCAAAATAAGGCAATGAGTACAAAGTAGCAATAGCAGGGCTATCTTGCTGATGAAAAGACATATTTTATTGTACGTCTGCACACGTCAAAGCATAAACATTTCACCGAGACGAGCGGTTTCTGGGTAAAGGTGTTTGCCTGCAGCCAATTTTATGCTGTGCTGTATAAAGATGACAGGTATTCAGGCGTGAACTGATGAAGTAGAAAGTTTTTTGAGTCCCATCTGCCCCCATAAACCATATTTTTGGTGTGGTTTTTGCTCCGAGACTCGCAGCTCCGAAGCCCTTTTGGGAAGACCGGGTGCAGCGGTGCTGCCCTGCCCTCCCCAGAGCGCGGGAGCTCGGCAGGGGATGGGGATGGCGACGGCTGGGGGCCTGAACGAGGTCACTCAGTCTGCACCCACCGAAATTGCTATAGTTTGTCAAGCTTAAGGAAAAAAAAAAGAAAAAAAAAAAAACTAAAAAGAGTTTGGGGACATATATCTTTGAAGGCTCTTTTAGCCCAGTGTCTGATATTGGGCAGACCCGCCCTATCCCCAGCCTACCCAACAATGCATTCCAAATTTCAGGGCAAACTGAGTTCAAGCCCCTGAAACAGCTGACCTTTAAAGCGAAAATGCTTTGCAATCCCTGACTAGTCAAAACTGCCACAACTGAGTCAGAGAGACGCGCTGGGAAAACTGAACATGAGTGTTTCTCATTGCTATGAGAAGAATAATACGATCTCAACCTGATATTTTTCATTCTTTTTTTTTTTTTTTTTTTTTGTGCTGGGTGTTTACTAAAGCTCTGTCCTTCCTAGCTGATACTTTAAACACAGGATTATGTTGCCTAGAGGGTTTTTTTCCCCTGACATGAAGAGTATGGCAAATAGTCTAGTCTTTATTCCTTCAGTTTATCCCTGCTTCCTATCGCAGGAGCACTGGAACTCTGGAACTGCTAGCAGCTACCTGGAATTGGACAAATATAGGTATGACAGTAACTGCAAGAAAGGAAGGAGAGTAGGCAGTTACTGGAAAATGCTAACGTTGCAGTAAGCTGGTGAGCCTATAGTGCATTATATTGTGCAACCAGAGCTCTACAGCTTTATTTCCTGGTCATATGAGCTTGAAGCCACAGTACAGTAATTCAAAACATTGGTGAGAGGCAAGAAATGGAAGGAAGAATCATTTGAGGAAATATAATATTTTAGACTAAATCGTTAAACACGATAAAGAAAGTAGTAGTTTCCTAAAAAAACCAAACAAACAAACAAACAAAAAAACCCCAACCAAACCACAAAAAAAAAAAAAAAAACAAACAAAACAAAACCAAGACCCCAAACACACTAGGAAAAAAAAAAAAAAAAACCAAAACAAAACCAAGACCCCAAACACACTAGGGAAAAA
>JAVJGG010000021.1:23434295-23451780 GCA_035590195.1 Aviceda cuculoides | reverse complement strand
TTATTCAAAGAAAGAAGAAGACCAAAAAAAAAAAAAAAAACCAAAACAAAACCAAGACCCCAAACACACTAGGAAAAAAAAAAAAAAGCAGAAAGTTTCTTTCTTATTGGAGAAATAAAAGTAGTCTTCACTTTTGGGGCTTGAGAAAAGGAAGTAAAGATGTCTGAAGTCTACCTGAAACAAAGAGCTCTTTTAGAGTTTATCAGTTAGTGTGTATGTTCTTCTGGGCAGAGATGTCATTTTTTTACTGTTTGTCCAGGACTTATTGCCGCAGGTGGTGAAAAGTCAATAAGAAATGACGTCAGGAGATAGTAAGAATTGTAACCAACAGCCCAATGGTACCTCAGTCTCTTTTCTCGCATTTTGCATTCCCAGCTCTTCAGCGTACACGGGGCTTGAGCTGGTTTGGACTTCATGCTCTCTTTCGGGCTGGGTAAGGGTAAGGCTGTGGTTGTGCCAACACAAAATCCACCACGAGAGGGGATTCCACACCTGCTTAGGAAATGGCTGCAGTGTCAGAAGCTCGGTGGAAAAGACGAGCAGCACAGGTAGAGCAGAAACGGCTAGCTCCTAATAGAAATAAATCCTAGCGAGTTGTATTTACGGGTTTCCCAGACACTATTCTGTCCAAGTCCAGCAAATCCACTGTGAATGAGTCACCTTATTCCAATGCACAGGATTATGCTAAACTGAAGACCTCTTAAGCTGTTGGATTCCTAATGCTTAATGAGTCTTTTCTCATTTTCTCTGCATGCATACAAGTGGAAAGTACCAGAGAAATAACCCTGTCCAGCTTTCTCTGCAGTGTATTGGAAAAAGCACACATGCCTGTTTTTAGTAGTGGTCTCAGCCAGTTTGAAGCAGAGAGAGATATTTTTTCCGTTGTTACCTGCTAGAGCTGTTGTTAACAATTGCCTTGTTCCTCTCAGGTATTTTATTTTAAAGAGCTTAAAAGCCAAAAGCGCTGGGGTTTTGACTGAAAAGGGGTTGGGGGGGGGGTCAGGTTTTCAGTAGTGTGATTCTGGCTCAGGGAGCTATATGGGGATTTAATTTTCCTCTGGGTTCCTTGGAAACCTTCTACAAATGGTTTAAATTTACCTGGCTAGTTTCTTCAGTCTGCCCGGCTCCTCGGTGTGTGCTCTCTGTAAAGGCTGCCTTGGGTTTTTATCACCTTATCATTGCTCCTGGTTCACTGATAACAGCTGGCGATAAAGGAAATCTCCACGTAGGCTGAAGTTCCCCTGCTCCGTCCCTGCGGCTGTGATACAAACTGTTCCCATTTTTTCCTTCCACAGTGGCTGTCATTAAAAAAAATGAACAGATGGAAGACAAAGTGCTTAACCTTGCCTTCGTTATCATCCCCACAGGGTACTTCCAGGGAGGATCTTTCCACCGATTCCAGGCTAGCTTTATACTTTTTTTGCCACATATGGGACAGAACTTTAAATTTGAAGCGGCGTTTCTAGCCGCGTTAATATAAACATCGCTGCGGTAGCTATTTGCTAACGGTGTAGCCTTCGCAGTCCAGAACTTTCTGCAATCTGCAGTGTCATGGGTGAAGTTAAACAAATACCTGGACGTTTATCTTGAGCTGAGACCTGGCCACAAACAGCCGATATCAGTACTCAAGATAACGCAAGTCTAGAAGCTGTGCCTGTACATGGCAACCCAGTACGTTATGGCTGTTGGAAAAGACAGAGGTAATCCCATGGATTTCCCCAGCAAGGAGCCCAAATCTCTGATTCATCAGCTAATGGCTTTCAGTCTCCAAGGTTATCGTTCTGATAACTCTCCTGAGGAACAGGATTTACGCCTTCAGCAAGTAATGAGGTAGAAGGACACATCTAGCTGAACTCTTGATGGGAGGTGGTTTTTTTTCTTTAAACTGATATGTTTCTCCCCTGATGCCTTTCCAGTTCTCAGAAATCACTGGATTCATGCTACTACGTCCATCATTTCAAAATTCAATTTTATGTTTCATTTCAGGCAGAACTTAAGATCACAGAGAAACTTGCCATATTTACAGAATATATAAGCAATTTCAAGACAGCTTCCCACCGCTGTCTAGGAAGAGCAAGTGTCCAAGAAAAATAGAGCAAGAACAGTACAGCTTGATCTTTGTTAGCTCGTATCTTAGAAGAGTCACACGGTTGATATGCAGCATGCAGCTGCACTTAAATACTGACGAGATCCAACAAACCGAGGTCCTTTCTTCTTCTAGAGGTGTACGCTAACTGTCCCGGAACAGATATTGTTATTAAGGCAAATCACAAAATAATCATTTAAGGAAGATAAGCGAGTGGATTTCCACTCTGAGGCAACATCTGTGCCTCACGTGCTAAGTGTGGTGTAGGGAGAAAAGGACCTAGCAATTAGGAGGAGAAAATATAACATGGTAAAAATAGTGAATCTCATCCCACTCTTGATTGGAAGCCACTGGGGTTTTTTTTCTTGGATAAATGCAAAGGGGGAAGAACTGTTCAGCTTATTTCTCCATGGCCTGTAGCACTTCACGAGTGCTGACAGAGTGCTGGGAAGGATTGAAGCCCTGAACCCTGCCATGGAACAGGCCTGAAGGAACGGGCTTTCTGGGCTGCATTTGGATACCTAATGCTTAGTTCTGAAACTGCAGACTTTCAACACCCCTATTTTCTGCCCATTGCACAGACACTTGTGGAAAGAGTGATTGTTGGGAACAAAAAACCCACCCTAACTCATTGGGATCTCTTGCACGGGTGCCACTGGCACGGGGAAAGAGATCTCTCCAACAGGATGGCCGGTCGCCCTCTGGACGGTGGTGGGGGTCTCCACCGCAGGGGTCCTTGCGACAGCATCTTCAGCTGGATCGGTGAGACTCTCCAGGCTGCTCTTCTGCGGCGCGCTTAGATCCAGTCGGGCTGTGGTCCCCTGGGACTGCTCTGGCAAACGCTTGAGCTGCCTCTATTGATTATCTTAAACTGCCAACTAAGCGTCTCCTGACTGTATTTGCTATCTACAAAAGACTGTCCTACGCGAGCATCTGTCGGAGCAGTTTCTACTGAGTATTTGTAGTTGTCTGTGTGCGGTTTGGTCGGTTCTGCAGGAAGAAAAGGGCTCCGGGCAGCTGCTGGGGCTGCCAGGTTCTCCACCTGGGCTGTTATTGAACGCGCAACTGGTGCCTATGGGCTGGGGTTTGCACGGCGGGCGCTGCTCGGGGGGATTGCTGGGTCTTCCTAGACTTCCCCCTGGGGACGTCCCACGGCAATGAGTGGGGTGCTGTGCTGTGGCTGGCTCCCTGCCCCAGGTCAGCCCAAAGGCTCCTCTATGCAGATGGAGGAAGATTGGGGAGATCCTGGGCCGCCCCAGGAGCTGCTGCCTGAAGTGCGCTGGGCGTAGGCACAGGCACTGCCCTGACACCCAGCTACACCTCGGTCGCAGCTATGGGGCCAAACTGAACTTCATCCTTACGGTATAAGGATGAATATTATAATCATGGCTGGAATTTCACAGACCTTGCCGCAAGCCTTTCACGGAGCGCTGCTGCGACAGTATTTGTACTACTGCTGAGGTTTAGCGTTGTTTGCATTTTTTTCTAAAATGGACTCTTCTCTGAGTAGCTCTGGAACTGACTGGCTAAGACTATTCATACCGGCCTCAGTTTCTTTTAGTGGGCATGGTTGATGGTTGGACTCGGTGATCTTTTCCAACCTAAATGATTCTATGATTCTTCAGCAAAGCAGTGAACTAAGTGTTATCATTTGCATCGATACGAACAAAACCGCTCGGCTCTGTGCTGTCTACCTTTAAAGACCCTCTGAGCTCCCACCCTGCTGAAACACATCTCCCGCCGAGTAACTCAGAATGGTTTCCAACCATTCTCCATGCTCCTCGTCCTGTTTTAAGAGCAGGATGTGGCTGCTAAGGATTTGGCGGGTCTACGAAGGCGTTTGAGGTTTAGATCAGTATGGTCCGACCAGCTGCCTTGACCACGGGCCCATCTGGCCCACCGCCCTGCTCCTGGAGGAGACAAGGAACAGCTGCTCCAGCTGCAAATGCAAACGGGGCTGCCGAAGGCGTCCTCCTGCACCGGCCCGGCCGTCGCACAGCCGGAGCGACGGCTTCTGACCGGCGCGGGAGCTCCCGGGCAGCGCTGCCAGCCCCGCGGCACCTGGCTGGTGGCGGCCAGCCTGGCACGCAGGCACGGGAGTCTGCTGGTGGGGAAAAAAAGGCCGTGGTCAAATAGGAAACTTTGGTCAAAGGGAGGCCTGGAGCAGCCACCTACAAGGCACGCGAGTTGTCAGCCTCTGAACTAGCACTATAAGCCCAGAAATATATATATATATATATATATGTGTGTGTGTGTATATACAGAGGAGACTCTGCTATAGAGTGTTTCTAGCTGCGTGCGTGGCTAAGAATTAGTGCAAGGAACAGACTAGTAGTAAGCACTGTCCAAATATTTGCTTGTCCTCAGATATTTTAGCAAAATAAAAGGGATTGTATTCAAACAGCAGGGGAAAGTTGACTTTGAAATAGGAAGAACTGTATGGTTTAAATATTCCGTAGTGATGTCATGGCAGGAAGTTAAGGCCCATTTTTCTTCTGGTTTAAACTTAATGGAAAGGGTAAGAAAATATTTCAGCTGTACAGCTACCATTATGCTTCTAAGTGGTGTGCTGCACGGAGCAACTGTGCCTCTGCACGTGCTGTGATACACGGCACGCAGCCCCACACACTTCTGGTGCAGAAGTCACGGTTCCTCTGTGGTTATGAGGAATTCCACTGCCATGATCCCATTGCTAAATACAGTCCACAAAAGTCAAAGCATACACGTAAAAAAAGCCACTAACTGATCCTTGCAAAATCCAGTAAGGTAAAACGTATGTACTCTTATCTGTGTTCTACAGGGGGATGAGCCAAAAAAGAGAGAATGTGTCAGTGACTACTTCTAAGACAGTCTTAAAGCCCCCAAATCCATGAATTGCTACTTCCAGTGCTTCCCTGGATGTCACGGTGTTTTCTCAAGGAGGTAAGCAGCCTCATACACACTAAGGGCAAACCAAATTTCTGTGCCAAATACCCCAAACTGCATACCGGATCAGGTTAGGTATTGATGGCAAAATGAAAGATGATTCCAGTGTATAATATACCACCGGAATCACACTGGGTCTGACCAAAGAAACGGTTTGAAAACCGGATTTAAACGCAGAGCAAGCACTCGAACTCCCTGCAGCGGGACCGGCTGCCGCGGCTGCCCCTCTCGCCCACCTCTGTGAGCGCAGCAGAGGGCAAGCGCTGCCCGGGGTCTGACACCACAGCAACCATGAGAAACTGGGATGGGGGGGAGAAAACAGGTATTACTATCCCTACGTACGCCTACTTTCGACTCCGCGTGTTTGTGCAGGCTTCTAAGCTTTCGATAGTCGGCCCAAGCGCGGCGAGAACAAATCAAGCAAGCAGCTGGACAAAGCCTTGGCATTTCTGGCCTTTGCCAGCATGGAAGCATCCAAGCTTGCAGCCAAGTGGCGCTTGGGATCCAGCAAAGTTTTCGGGAGAGATTTGACATTCTTTTTCAAGTCACGAGTAGTGCAAGTAGCAGCAACCCTGGATGTTGGTTTGTTAGTAGATTACATTACTGAGAGGTGATGTTTGGATTATATTAAATAGCTGTCAGCCTCAGAAGTTGTTCAACAATTTGAACTGTTGATCTTTTGCATGGATTTTTTCCTGAGAGAAAATATTTAGTTAACACTCACCATCAATCAATGAAAAAATACACTTTCCCGACATTTATTCTCTTTGATCTTTGCTAATTTGCAAGCATCTCTGTTTACACTTGTCTTTATCATCTTCATGGTCATTGTGAGAAAATGCTATTTTCACATTTTTTATGGCTTGTACTTGTTTATATTTTGTTTTGATATGGTCAGCTTCTAGTATTACATGTGGTTTAAATAGAAAAGACATGGTGGTAAAACAAAATTTCTATGATCATTTTGTGGGTTACCCTTAAATTGACCGGTTCACCTTCAAAAGTATAAAGCAATTAGTGGGAAAGGCAGAAAGGGCTGAGATGCCTGGAAGGGACATATCATCAACCCATTTTCCAGACCTGCTGGCTCACCTGGGTGACCCGTTGGTGGGGATGGCTGTGCAGAAAACGTCTGCTTCCTCAGACCCTCGTCTCGTCAGGACTCAGCACGTGCTTTGCTTTCTGAGCACAACTAGCCTGCCGAGTGTGGTAGGACTGCGTACGTGAACGCAGGTAAGCACAGGCAGGAGCGTGGCCTTCAGCCTTAATTTGTCCAAAAGCACAGATGGAAAAGCAGGTCCTTTTTTTTTTTCTCCTTATCCATCTACAGGAATTATCATATCATAGCGTGCTCCGTCACCTCACGGTATGTGGCGATCAACGCAGTTTTAACCAGGTACATAAAATACGTAACCAACAGATGGAAGGCAGCGAGGACAGCTTTAGAAAATCCCCTTGGGGCTGGGAGCGTGTCCTGAGTCCTGACCGTGTGAGTTCGGGAGCTGCTGAGAGGTAACTGAAAGGGCTTTCTCACATGGCAGTCTGCACAGATGCAATACTGGCCTTTCCAAAGTCGGTTCAAACTTCCTCTTCGGTGTCGACATGACCACGATTTAACCTTAAATATTTCTAGTATTTTGGATAGATGTGGCTCGATTTTTTTCAGGAAAAAAAAATCAAAAATTAGAATCCCCACGGATTCCTTCAGCAAGACTATTACCATGGTTCTCACCATGCCCTACATGTTCCTCTCAAAATGGCTTGCTGCCCAAAATGTTGCTTCTGAAGCAGAGAGACACATTTGCCTGTCCGGGCGAGGCACAGCTCCACCCTTCGCATTACCTGTCGGGCTTTTCTCTGCCGTCCTCTTTTTATAGAGATCCAGCCATCTTTTGCTGTTTTTCACTGGCATGCTTGATTTACAGGTGTTGAGTACTGGGCAACTCTTGGTTTGGGTTTGTTACAGCGTCACAGAAACATGCGTTGGCTGCTTTCCAATCCCCCACCAGCCCTGGCACGGACCAGCTCTCTCCAAAGAGTCACTTTCAAGACCCAGAGTCCTGGACTTGGCAGTGGAGCCTCCTGTCAACATCTGCTCCAGGAGAGGAGGGGAGGTAGGACTGGAAGGACATGCCTGTGCTGTCCCTCACAGAGCCCACAGCTCCTGAGGCGGATAGTAGTGCCCAGAAGTGTGAATTTGGGGAAACCACTGAGGACTGCTAAAATTCTGATGCTTCTAGAGGCATTATTTTAAGGTCTTAAAGACCCGTCTGCTTACGTCAGAACTGGTGTCCATGTTCAACACATCAGTATATTCTGTTTATTAACTGTTATGTATTAGCTTCAACAAATGGGATATGGTTTTCTTCATACAGTCTTACTTCACCTACAAACCCTTCTGCTTCTAATAGACACAGGGAATATGATGAAAGAGAATATGCTGTACCGTTCCAGAGAAGCTTAGACACGTTTTTATTTGCTAATGCATTCCACTTCCAACATATTTACTGCTATAACATCTGGACAAAAAAAAGATGTTTGGTAAGCAATGAAGTAACTTGGTAAAGTTACGATGTCTGCAGGGGATTGCTCTTGCATTACTATGTGTTAGTCACACACGGCGTGACAATATATCCAGTTAGTTAGAGTCCCAGGTTTATATATTTGATGAAGAGATGAAAATGGAATTTTTGATAGGAAAGCAACAGAATAAAAGGGCCTCAGTGCACATAGTTTAGTCTCCAAATTCAATTTTATTTACTCTTTTATCATTACGGTTGTACATGTGAGGCAACAAAGTGTTTCGTTTACATTAGTTATGAAAATGTTTTAATAACTCAGCTGTCCCTAATCAAATCATGCAGCTAATTCTTTGAAAATGTTTGATAACCAAAACCATTTGTAAATGCCAACACTTCTGTACACCTCAGCAGAAATGAACCTCTGCCGAAAATTTGAGCCAGAAGTATTCTTTGCCGTGGTGATTTTTCTCATGCAACGACTTTGTCCCAAGGCTAGTCATCATGTATTGATAATTAGTACCAAATAGCTGGTGGCCAAAGAGAACTGTTAGACAGCATTATGTCAGCCGTAATCTGATTAACAATAGCAAATTCTTTTTTGTAAATCATCTGGAATTAACACGATGAACAATCTAGGAATTACTACTCATATCTGGAAATGCCTAACGTTTCTGGAAAGTTATGTTTCCAGAAACAGCTAATGGTTCCTGTATTATTCATTGTGCTGATTCCCAGAGGACTCGCAGCCCAAAACAAAAGAAAAGAGAAAAGGCTACTGTCTGCAAGTAATTTGCAAGTAAGCCAAGTGCAAGCGAGCCAGTTACAATACAGAGCAAAATATTTCCAAGATTCGTCTTTGA
The DNA here is from genome assembly GCA_035590195.1 of Aviceda cuculoides. Classification (NCBI taxonomy): domain Eukaryota; kingdom Metazoa; phylum Chordata; class Aves; order Accipitriformes; family Accipitridae; genus Aviceda; species Aviceda cuculoides. The sequence continues at coordinate 23,443,387 of JAVJGG010000021.1, read as the reverse complement.
CTCTGCCCCGACGAAGGCACGGGTAAAGTCCCCATCACTTCTAGCAAGAGTTAGAGAAAACTTGTTTAGAAAATGCAGTCCTCAATGTCTCTTTCTGAGTATCCTAGTTACTAAGGTAGTTATTTTCTCCATTTATGCTGAAGCAGCTTTGGACTCCCTTTTTGTCGGCGCAGCAGAAGCAGCACCAGCAAATGTCCAGAAACCCTTCTCAGAGGTGTGCTCACATTCTGGACAGTGAATTAAGACTAAACTGATCCCTTTCACAAAAAAGGAGGGGAAATAATACTGATAAATGGACTAAGGCAAACAAAAGATTTTATCATGTGCAAATAATACGTTTTAAATTATTGCCACAGAATTAGCGGTCCTAGCTATGATTTATAACTTGCAAGTCTTCCCAAAAGCTGTAGTATAACGCTCATTGCTCCCTTTAACGCTTTTGAAAATCCTGTGCATACATTTTCAGGAGTGCAAGAGACCCCCACAAAACAAGCCTGAGTTTGCAGCCCATAGTTATATATGATCCCAGATGGACTACTTAAAAAGAATGGTAGGTTAGTTTTAATAGATGTCTGAGTATGTTTTGGTTAGAGCATCCATCTCAGCAGCTCCTTGTTAGTCCAAATTATTCAGTTTTACAAGCAATCAAAAGATTAACAAATTACCATTCATAATTATTCAGCAAGTAATGTTAGTGAGCTTGGCCTGATACTTTGTAGGCTGGATCGGTTCAAATGTATAATGTTTTTTTAAAAATCAGCAATAGGAGAAAATGAGCAAATTGCAGTTCTTTGAGGATAAATACATAAAAAACATATAAGTACGTTTAATGGCAATGCCTCTTACTTGCAGCGTGAGTGGCAAATCCTCAGAACCGTGCCTGGACGGCAGCCTGACCCAGCGCAGTTTCCTGGGGCAGCAAAGGTCAAGCACATCCCAAAATTGTACTCTGCACAAGATGCTTTGGGAGGTAAGTCTGAAGACAAGTAGAAAATGGGAGAACCTGTGTGGTTTCATTACCCAAAGAAATCTTTGCTGCTATTCCCAGCATTTTTGTTTCTGGTAAACTACTCCTCCATCAAACTTACACGCAACGACTCCGGTGCAACAAGAGGTTACAGGAAAACCCAGGATACGTCGCCCCTCACCATCATCCTACGTGCAGACTTTCTGCAAAAAGGGAGTGATTCTGAAGTCCAGTGCCGCACCAGTCCAGGAGCATAACCCGCAAAATACATTGTAAGACGACAGAGTAAGCAGTGATTTAGCAGGTTTGAAACCGAGGGTGAAATCCCACCTCCCACCAAAGGTACGGCACAGTGCCAGGGGCCAGCTTTTACCCGCAGGTTATTTATTGCTCGTGCATCCCGCTGTACCACAGGGGAGCCAGAAAGGGGAATATTCATTGCAGCTATTTGGTAAATGGGGTGAAAGAGGCCACACGCTCCAGCTATTCCCTTCTAGTTGGCCATCGTTGCTGCTACCTGCAGATCTAACGTTGGAAACTTAATTACGCAGGCTCTTCCTCGGGAGAAGAGTGGGAGGGGAAGCAGAGGCAAGCCCGTGGTTGTAGACACGCTCCCCCCGCTCTGAAGGCTGCTGGCACCAAATAAACCGCGTGCGTTGCGGCCGTTTAACCGGCAGAGGTGTTCTCCTTGGGGGTTACTCTTGCAGAGAGGATGGGTTGTCCAGCCCTCCCTTCCAGGCGCTTCTCGGTTTTGAATGCACCCTCTGAATTTTCATTTCCAACCGTTGTCACCAAAGCACTGCTTTGGGTTGGTTGAACCTTCTCAAGGCTCCGAATAGCGAAGTGTTTTGAACACCTCCGAAACTGCCCGCTGTGAAACGGAAGCATTTATCGTTGTCAGAGGGAAGCTGCTCTTTTTTGTGTTTCTGTGGGTTTGGGCCCTGAGATCCTTCAGCAAATAGGCGCTTGGGCATCACCTGTCTAACCCTGGAGGAAATCCTTCCAGGCCCGCCGCAGCATTGCAGCACTGCTGTCCCAGGCTTTCCAGCGCCCCGGCAAGACGGTCCCTGGGGAAAAGCGGGTTTATCAGCTGGCCCAGGCTACAGGAGCATAAACCCCAGTGGGATTAAAGCACCAGAACAGACCCATTTGTGAGAACAAATGTGGTGTTCAGAGGCTCTGAACGCCAGCAGCAGGGCCAGGGCTTTCTCATCCAGGGCAACCAAGCTGGAAGAGCCACAATATTTCCTAAACCTAAATTAGCTCGCGAACTTCATTCGATCCAGCTTCTTTCCATTAAAGCCAATCGTACGCCTCTGCTTCTTTGCTGTAAACGTGGAAACAGGCGGGCGGTATTCCTGCCGCGCACCCCGCGCGGGCTGGCTCGAAGGCGGCCGTCGCAAACGACGGCGCTGGGGCTCCAGCTGCGGAGACAAGTCTTACTGGTGCCCATCGCACCCCCTGCAGCAGGGCCCGCGGAGCCGCAAGCCAGTCGTCTCGGATGCCGGTTCCTAAGCCGTGCCGTTCTGAATAAAAGTCATAAATTGTAGTAGGAGGTACGAATTCCCTATCGCTATTCTGCACCAGCCTCAGGCACGGGAGAATAACGCAGTGTTAGGGCTGCTGAATGAGCGCTCTGTGCGCACCGAGTCGTTAAAAACCTGTGGAACAGTCAACCATGACTGCACAGAAATAAATATCGAGCTGACTGTAAATAGTACCCCTTCACCTGCTTCTTCAAGTAGAATTTTATAAGAATGTTTGTTAAAGGGAATTATTTTTACTTTTTTTTTAACAGGGCGATTTTGGTATATTTCAATTGAAACCATATGCTTGGTCTTACGCTGCTCAAATACAAAGTTAGTCTAGTTTTAAATTTAATACACTGTTAAAAACACCTAAATAAAATCTGAGTGAATGTGTCAGGATACAAAAAGGACATTTTCCGACTCCTAAAAAACGGATATGGGAATACAAGTGAATTTTACTACAGCAGCATGTTTTGTTTTATTCTTTATTTGCTACATTGGGAAAGGTATGGGTGGGAGGAGATTAAACCCGTTAAATCCTAGGATTATTTTTGGGGGGTCATTTTCCACCTTCTCTCACTTTTATCTGCACAAAGGATACTATTATAAATATTTCAGTTTTATCTGAGGCAGAGAATGGACAGGCTAAACCAGTGTGGAGACGTGTTTAATAAAACTAGGTGCAGTGGGTTAGCCTGAACGTGTAGGCTCCCCCTCTAAATTCGAGAGCAGGGACTGTAAAGGATTGGCAAGAGGAGGAAATCTGATGACTAGTCAGTATAAAACATGTCAGGATCTAGCTTTTATTCAGGAATTCATCCCTGATCTTAATACATAAGATTATATGTGTAAATCTGAAAATGCCATCCTTATAAAGGTGGTGAAACTGGAAATTATATAGGGTAAAATCTGCTTAAATTGTTGGGGAACTGACCTAGAGAATAGGCCTGGTTGAAACTCAGCTTTCAGAAAATTTAGATGTTTTCAAAACCCTGCCTCAAATGAATACAGTAGATCACGGGGCCACAAATCCTGAGCAACTCTACCAATGGATTAATCCCATTAGAAATGACATCAGCATTTCCCCACCAGACTCTCTTAGATTTCTTCCAAGGATTTTATTCAAATTCTTTTCCAGCCCTGCCTGAGCAGAACATGTCAGTCAGGTTTTAAGCTTTTTCTATTTTGTGAAGGAGGGAGAGAAGGAAAGAGAAGAAAAGTGTTTGGGTTTTTTTAAGCCATAAAATAAATCTTATTTTTCTCCTAACAGGTTACAGGCAAGGAGAATGCATTATCACGAATAATTAGTGAACTATGTTTCCGTGACATCTGCAAAGTGTATGTTTTCACATACAGCCTTTTCACGTTCACGTAGAGCATTAAAAATAACACAGAAAGGACTGAAAATCAAATCAACATTTTAACAGCACGATATGCTGTCTCTGTAACAAACCACATTTACAGTAATGGGAAAACTTCTCCATGTGCTGGCCAATGATGATGCTTTTTTAAGTGTTTTCATTTCCACCGAGGAAGTGTTATTATTTCCACTTCAGGACCTTGCTGAAGAAATACTAGCGATGTCCCCTTTGGAGTTCGAGGTTTTTCATCAACAGACAGCAACTTCACTAGTATAATACCAGTAAATATTCACCCCATTTCATCTCTCCTTTAACCTCTTCCCTTCTTAGGAAGCATCTAGATGCATCAGTGCCCTTTTCAAAAATATCCTGAGCACATCCTCAATTTTCTGCTTTAAGCAAATTATATTTACATAAAGTAAACCAGCACCCACTACAGAGAGGGGCTGTGGTAAAATCTCTTTCTGTATTTTTCTGCCAAGGTTGAGCTCATTTTGGCGTTGGCTAACATTGAAGTAGATTCAATACTAATTGCATGTTCTTCTGAGACAACCAGCCTGACAGATCCTTTCTGCTAGTCGTATTCACATTCAGCCTCATACCCAACACTTCCTATAACCAGTCGTGTTTTTTTAATTCTGTTTTCTGTGTTGCTTAGCCAAGAGGAGCCAGCGCTAAAGGACTCAGAGGACTCTGTGCCCAGACACGCCATGGTTTCAGCCTGAATTCTGTGAAGAAGGAAAGTGTTAACAGAATCTGTCAGCTTTAAACGTAAGCTAACAACAAAGTTGTTTTCTCTACAAAGTTGTATTTGAGAAATCTCTTGTTCAGCCGCTCCACTTCTGAATTAAACGCGCCTTTCTGAGAAACCCAAAATTTCAGTGTAACCACAGATGAACATGCTGGTCCTGGAACATTCAGTACGGTTCGTCCTTCAGCATATTAATTCCTAATTTCTGTTGAATTCCAAAGTTATAATGAATATTAGGTGCGTTACAAAAGTCTCATTCCACAAATCTTTTTTTATTCCGCAGAATTTCCGCCACATTCTTATGGCAACTTTCCTACAAAAAACTGGCATTACTCTTTCATGGGCTATTTCATGCCCACCTCACTGGATGCCATTTGAGCATTTAGTGCTGCACCCTACAATTAGAAATGACACACACATGCTTGTTAGTCTCATGTTTAAACAAGGTATCTTTATGTAAAGCTATAGAACAGTTCACAGCAGGAAAACAGAAGCCAGTAGTCAGAAAACAACATTTATACCCTAAAGCCTGTGGGGCCTTTAGGACCATATAACGTATATCTGTTCTCCAAATTAATGGCCATTTACCTCTGAAACATTCTGATGCTGCAAAGTTCACCGTGATCTGTGACCGAAATAGCAGGCGTGTGTGAGCCAAGAACCAAAGAGGAAGGTTATGCAAACGCCACCTGAAATCCAGTGCCCAGCTGCCTATTTGCCACCAGTTTATAAGCATTTTCTGGACGGGAAGCTGGTTTTGGTGGTGTTGCCTAAGAGGTTATGCGGAGTAAATTCTGCAGTTCTTTACAGTGCTATAAACCTGATGCTGTTCAGTGGAAAAACAATGGCTTTACCACAGCGGAGTATATCATGCCAAGCATTTGTAAAAAGACAGTATCAGTATGCTGCTTTATTTTTGTTTCCAGTACTTTTTCCTCATTTTATGCAACAGGAATTCTTGAATGCTTGAGCAGGCACGGAGGGTGAAACGCTGTCATGCTGAAATCAATGGGCCTTTTGACAATGCCAGGATTTCAATGAGGGCCTTCATGGGAGCATGCCACAAGGAGCAGCTGTTTCTTGGATGCATCCCAAAAGCTCCCCAGATATCTGATCTCATACAACTACCCCTATGGGTTCCCAGCAGAAAATACAACGTTCAGCAGAAAACAGCTTGCTCTCCTCCCTGGTTCTCTCCACCCCGCGTTTCTGCTATTCCTGAGAAATTCCCTTCTGCCCTCCTTCGGTTTTATTGCCCTCTGTGCCTTCCAGATAATGCCAGAAATTACTTTTGAAAACTCTACGTTGACACTGATTTTTATGTTGTTATTTCAGCCGTTTCTGTGGTGTTCCTGTTGCCATTAACTGTGATGAAAATATCTGACCCTTCAGCCCAGGTCTTGATGGATAAAGGTAATTGTTACTTTCAGTGTGCGTCTTTAAAAAAAAAAAAAAAAATCTGATTTTCATTCGTACGCATATGGTTTGATGGACAGTTTAAGGGTATTCATATTAGATTATCTCACTGCAGTCTTAAGATTTTTGTCTTTTAGATGTGATTTTGGAATGAATAATGGCTACTTATGCACAGTATTGTTCTGTCAGCGTGAGCCTAAATCTTTTCCATTGTTTGATGCTTTTCAGTTAAAAACTTATGGTTCCGTTGCATTGTAATCCTGAACCACGAGAGGTATTGCCTTGGATCAGGTGGTTGTGTATCTTTCAGCAAGTTCCAGCTTTTACCAGAGCTTTGCCCACTGAGTCACCCAGGCTGCAGATCCCGTACTGCAGTCTTCCCTCAGAAGCAGACATTCCAAGTGGGTTACTTGGGGAGAGACTATTTTGATGTGAAATTTAAATAAAACTTGGATAATGTACGTTGGATTGAAAACAGCAGTGGCTGGGAGTCGGCAGCTGCAGCAGGGAGCAACAGACCCCTCTTAGTCTCTTAATGTACGAAGAGACGGAGAAAAAGTATTTACTAAGGGTGAATTTTTTACCCACTGTGGCACTGGTGAAAGCATAACCATGCTGACAAAGCTGTAGCGGAGTGATTTACAGCGCGGTACTTCCATGAAGAGACCTCAAAAGTGGAGTCCACCACAACCCAAGCATCAGCCAAACCAGTCAACTGGCAGTAACACCAGCCTGGGTGGAAACTTATGTAGATAAAGTACTACGGCTGGCAAAGAATTGGGAACCAAATAAAATATTAGGTGAAAGAAGAGCATCCTGGGAATAAAATTGTTTGAAAGAGCCCCTGTTGGCAAACACAGACCAAGGACAAACGCCAAGCAGGCTCGGTTGAATAAGCTTTAAACCTTTTATAGAAAGCTGAAGCACAAAAGCTTAGCCTAATCCAACCTATTTATATGAGTGTTTTCTGAACTTAATTACAAATTTAAAATGTTTCCAAATGTGCGGAGTGTTTCTGTTTGGATAGCTTTGTCTGGCCTGGGCTTTCAGCAGTGCAAAAGAAGTTGCCTGGGCTCTGCAAACGTTGCTCACCTTGAGGTGTCTGTGCGCGTGGTCTTAACTGACTCTGAGACTTGCAAAGTCTACTTGAAGCAATTCAGCTAAGCGAAGGGTTCAGCTATTACCCTCGCTGTCTCCGGGTTAGGTTTTTGTTGGTTGGCTGACCGGTTGGTTTACTGTTCGCTCTTGTTTCTTGCTGTCTGTTAGTCTTAGGACCCCCCGCGCTTACGTAAAGCGCTTCAGCAGGCTCTAAAGTCAACAGCTGGGAACAACGACAGCACAGGTTATCAGTAAGTATTAAAGGCCACGCTGATAGTGAGAACTTGCATACAGTGCTGCTGTGTGGTACCCTAAAGGGCCTGGCCACGTAGTCAAGTCCATCACTGAGCTCCCAGGAACCTACCGACCTACCCGTCGGTAGCAGGGGGCACCCGGGAACAGAATCAGCAGTCAGCCACCAAAGCCCAGTACACGGCGAAAGGGGCCCCACTGGAGCCCCTCGAGGAACCGCCAGCAAAGAAAGGAGCAGCTCGCGGAGCTCGGCACGCTCGAGCTCCAGAAGGGCAGCTGGTCTCTACAGCAGGCATTTGCTTCGCTCGCGCCCAGAGCCAGGATAGTTTATGGTTACAGAACAAAGGCGCCGAGAGGGAAGGGCTCGAGGCTCTGCGTTTGAAACGTAGGAGGCTAAAGTCATGGCAGCATAAGAAATGGTAGAGCCAACGCTCCCTGAGCCCCATAAGGCTCTAATCTACAATGTCGAGTGTAGCAGTGGAAAAAGCAGAGATACAACATAAGCGTCTGGCCTATTTCCCACTAAAGTTAACTGTAAGCCTCATAGTTATTTACAACATGCAGAAAATATCAGGATGATAGCTAAGATACTTACACTGAAGAGGCGATACAAATATTTTTGAATGCAAAGCCCTCCTGAACAGCGGTTTTAGCTCTGGATGGCTTCAGGATTTGGTGTAATCTCTGTTGGCTAGTGAAAGGGGAAAGATGACATGAAAGGAGGTGCTGGTAACCTTACAGACTCTTTCTTTTCGTGATCTCACCTTGATTTAACAACTTGGAAATAGTAAGGACAGATTTATACTAGTTAGGTGCAAGGTGCAACCCTGCTGTCACCCAGCCACTGGATTCACGCTGAGCACTGTTTCACGAAGGAGAAACGCTTAAAATTCGACAGTCAGCCCCGTAGAACGAACCGTATTTGGGTTTTCATCAGATGCATCTGACATCTTATTTGAGAACAGATTTTGCGTTTCATTTCCTCACCTTCACCCTTAACCGGGTTTAACGACGAGCCACTGAGCCCCTTCGCAGCCTCGAGGAGACCCTCTGCCCCCCCCCAGCCCCGCGTTCTCCGAGGGGGCACCGGCAGCTGCTGCGGAACCCAGACAATTCGGCAAAGCCGTCGTTTCTAACGGGAAAACGCGAAAAGCTGAGCCAGTCCAGGTTTTCTGTCTTTTTTTTTTTTTTTTTTTTTTTGAGTTGAGAACACAGGTTATTATACTCCCCATTTATGCTGACAATGAACTGTATCTGTCCCATCTCGTGTAATTGTACCCATACCATGATGAAATTTTCCAGTCTAAGAACAATTTCTGCATCAGTATAGAAACAACAATGAAGCTTACTGAAGGAATGGATGGATTCAGGCACTGTGGTCCCAGTTTTCTTATGGGCTGTCTCACCCAATTCCACACTGTCCAACATTTCTATTGAAAAAAACCCATGAAAACATAAAAGCATTAATGTGATGCTGAAAAGCAGATAAAATAATATTCTTCTGGAAACATTAAGAAAACTGTTAATCAGCTTGTTTGAGAAGCATATTTGACTGTGACCAAGTGTACCACTGTCCTGGTTTCAGCTGGGATAGACTTAATTGTCTTTCTAGTAGCTGGTACAGTGCTGTGTTTTGAGTTCAGTATGTGAAGAATGTTGATAACACTGATGTTTTCAGTTGTTGCTAAGTAGTGTTTAGTCTAAAGTCAAGGACTTTT
>JAVJGG010000021.1:23423816-23434195 GCA_035590195.1 Aviceda cuculoides | reverse complement strand
CGGGCAGCCCCGGCCCGTAGCGCAGGCGGCCGTGCCCGGGGAGCCCCATGGGGCCGGGGCAGCGCGGGTCCGGCCGGCCCTGAGGCTGCCCGGCGCCGGCCGCAGCATGCCGGCAGCGCTGCGGCTGCTGTGGTTGGGCTGGCTGTGCGGGCTGTGCCGCGGGTATTTCGAGGGCCCGCTGTACCCCGAGATGTCTAACGGGACCCTGCACCACTACTTCGTCCCCGACGGGGACTACGAGGAGAACGACGACCCCGAGCGCTGCCAGCTGCTCTTCAGGGTGAGCCAGCAGCGGCGGTGCGGGGCGGCGGGCGGCGGAGGAGGAGGAGGCGGCGGCGGCGGGCTCAGCCTGCGGGAGGAGCTGACGGTGCTGGGCCGGCAGGTGGAGGACGCGGGCCGGGTGCTGGAGGGCATCGGCAAGAGCATCTCCTACGACCTGGACGGGGAGGAGAGCTACAGCACCTACCTGCGCCGCGAGTCCGCCCAGATCAGCGACGCCTACTCCAGCTCGGACCGCTCGCTGAGCGAGCTGGAGGGCAAGTTCCGTCAGGGGCAGGAGCAGGGCGGCCGGGAGGAGAGCCGCCTGGGCGACAGCTTCGTGGGGCTGCTGCTGCACGCCCGCGCCCTGCTGCGGGAGACCCGCCACATCTCCAGCGGGCTGCGGGACAAGCACGACCTGCTGGCCCTCACCGTCCGCAGCCACGGCGCCCGCCTCAGCCGCCTCAAGAACGACTATCTGCGCGCCTGAGACGGGACCCCCGGCCCGCGAGGTGCAGCCCCGGGCTCTGGCTGGAAGCAGCCCCCTCCCCGAGCCACGGCGTCCTCCTTGCTCCTGGGCGAAGGCGAGCAAAAAAACCTGTTTGGTCTCGCCTACAGGAATAGCGCGGTCCCGTAAGCCGGCAGGCCGGAGGGGCGGTGAAGTTAATAGCCCCTGTTTAAAGAAAAAACCAACACGAGCCCCCCGTTACATCGTTGGCCTTCGCTTGCAAAGCGAGGTACGCTTTCGCGTCTCCGGCTCACCTGCCGCCGGCCCGGAGAAAGCGTGGAGCTCGCCAGCCCGGCGTCGCAGAGGCTGACGTTGCTCGTGGTGCTGCTCCCCGTCAGGGCGAGACCCCCGGCCCTCTATTACCTTTCCTAACCTTGTGTAGCGGTATGTATTCTACGCGCGTTAAACGTTGTTCTGCTGCGTGACTTAAAGCTGTGATTCCCACCCGCGTTTTGGAAGACGGGCGCTGTTCTGGCAGGATTCGTGCTCTTCCAGGCTTGCTTATCTGCGACTCCGAGCTATCGTAACCCCAAGAGCCAGCCAAAAAAGGCTGATGTCAGATCCTGAGAATGCTGATGCGGATTTTTATAGTAAGAAGAAGGAGTCCTAGCGGTGATCGTAGTTTCAGATCCCAGACTGGTTTCCTGGAGCGTTTTTCTAAAGCAGACGAAAAGGTTTTGTCTCTGCCAGCACAGTGACACGTTTCTTGTTGGTGCCTTTGTACTTTTGCTAGCTAAGCTATTAATAAAATTATTTGTGCTCCTAGACAACAGCAAAAGTGCCTAGTGGGAAGGAGGGGGAGGATTGTTTGGGTTTTCAGACTCACTGCTATTTAACTGTCAAGTTGGGGTGACGTGGCTACCTGGTTACAGATACTGCAGGCAGAATCACTGTTGGGGTGAAAAAAGTTCATGTGTTGTTTTAATAAATATTTGAAAACAATGTTAAAGCACTTTTTTTTTCCTTTCGTTGTTCTGCTTGAGACGCTCGTGATTTAAAACACGCTGTTGTAATATGTCTTTTCAGCAAAAAGTTGTGAGTATGTAGATCCCGCCGAGTGAAATAACTTGCTTTTTAGTAAAAACAAATAAAAATGTATAGACTCGAAAGGTAAGCAAGTTTCATTAAAAGCAATGATACAGAAGGGCACGTAGGGTGGATCTTTTTTTTTTTTTTAGTTTGTAAGCCTTTTTTAAGAAACTAGCAACCTGGAGGCACTGGAAGAGAAGCTGTTTGATGCACATTTGAGGCCCGATCTCATTAACCCTGTACTTTTGTCTGCAAACCATCCAGCTGGTAAGTTACTCAGCAGTGCAGTGGGCCAACGTAAATCAGCTGGGAGCGGAGCGCTGGGGGCACCAGGAAACATCTGATGCAGGTACGTGCTTACAGAACCCCTGCAGCATCCAGGCAGCTCGCTTTCACTAAAGGCAGTGAGGCGTAGCTCCTAGCAGGATACTTTAGATGTCAATTTGCACCTCTAGATCCCCGGTATCTTTGAAAATCTGCCTGAAAAAACCCAAAACATTTTACTGATTGACTTCAGTGGAAGTACTCAGTGTTATTTTCAAGCATGTTGTCAGGTTAGAAGGTATGATGGGTTGTAGCTCTTAAAGGTTAATTTATTTGAGATACTGTCCTTGCTACTGGGGTTAGAAGAGCACAAGGGTGAAAAGGGCCACCTGAGTCACCGAGCCTGGTCTGCCCACTATCGCAGCAAACCATTACAGCATTTCTGGGACAGAGCGAGCTCTAGAAGCGCCCGAGGGTTTCATTCGTGTCCAATCTCTCCTTTCTCTCCGAATCTTACCCGTTTAGGAGTAGATGCCGAAGACCTCACGTGGTTCCGTTTGTGCCCGGGTGTTTCTTAAAAGGAGTTTTAGCCTCTGCTTGCCCACTTTCTGCGTCATTGGTCATAACGTGAGCTGTAAACACCAGTCAAGAAACTCAAGCGGCAGGCCATGCTAGTTTTCTAGCCATATGAGAACAGTCTTCAAATCCTCATAGAAAAATACTAGCAGCAGCGTAAAACACAGCTTCTCGAATGTGCTTTAAGCAGCTTGGATAGTCTATTTGCAGTAGCAAACTTTTAGTCAAGCTCAAGCTTTCCCAACGTATGCAGCATACCAAGAGGGGAAATGTTCGCAGAGCGCTTACTTGTCAATGCAAGAGATTATGTGACCTGTAGAGATTTACAGTGTAATGCATTCTGCTCCATACCCCGTCTGTAAGTTGTCATCTAATGAAACAAAACCATGGTTCTTTAAAATCCACACTGATGTTTCATGTGATAAATATGAATATTTTTATAAATATCTCCATTGATTAATGTTTCAGAAAAATATAAGCATTTTTATGTTTGAAACTGAAACAAAATCAGAATTCTGCTCTGTAACATTGATTATGAAAGGCTTTAAATGTTCTTTTTCGAAAAGATAATGCATACATCTGAGCCTGGCCTACGCGTTAACTTCACATGTTTAGTAAAAATGGGTCAATCTTACATAGTTTTGATGAAGCTAGCACAAAACTCTTTTAGGACATTTAAATCTACTAGAATTTGATTTACATCATTTTAGCTGATCTAAGCAAATGTATATATTAAATGTATCCATTAAATGTATCAATCTTGAGTCAGAGCTGATACATTAAATGGCTTTTATAAATCTGCAGTGCTTGCAAGAACTGGGTGTTTAGTGATATCCATCAGTTTAAAGTTTTAAATTCAAAACAGTTCCTTAAAAACTATGAAAACTATATTGCAGTCCTCTTTGCAATCTTACATTCTTTTCTGCTTTTGGGTTTTTTTATCTGATAAAACTTATTTAATTAGAAGAGACAAAGATCCTCTGGTTTTATACAGCCTATTTCAAATAGTAAAGGCCTTTTTATCACTGAAAACTCAGCAAGGACTTTAAAGCAGAGAGCTTTAAAAGGATGATTGTAGCAGCTATTTTGACCCAATAGCTCCTCCTGTTGTGTTTAAATATTGCATCGGTATTGGGCTCTCTTTTTTTTTTAATGCAGAAGTTCAAGCTAAGATTAAGCTAACTTGGTCTTTTTTGGGGTGTTCTGGAGATTTTCAAATATATATATTTTTCAAATATATATTGCTTTCTGAATATATTAAAGAGTTGATGGTACTGAAAAGCAGATGACAGAGTATTTTCTGGAAAAAAAAAAAAAAAAAAGTCATGGAGCTGGAACAGTCACTGAGAGCTTACTTAAGTATTAAGTTTTCCTTGCCACTCAGCCTGTGATTTAACTTTTTGCGAGTCAAGGGCAGGCATTAAGAGACCCACCTCCGCTCCCCTCCAGGTAGCTTCCTTCTGAAGGCAGCGCTCTGCTGTGGACATCATCCTCACGTCTGCTGAGGTACACTCGGAGAGGACGGTGCTCGGGGTGCGAATAAAGAGCAAACTCTGCATCTCACGGCAGCACTAATAAAAGCTTGGGAAAGAACAGGCTGTGCTTGCCTTGTGACAAGCCGATGGCTAGGAATTTAGAGGGGTGGTGGTGCAAGTTGTGGCTTTCTAAACTGCAACTTCCAAAGTTTCACAGGTTGACCTACCAGGACCATCCTGAGAAACGGAGAAGTTGAGGGAAGTTTTCAAAAACGTGGTAAGCCTCTCGAAAAATCCTGTGTGTGCCAAGCTGGGTGTACGAACTATCTGAAGCCAAGTTGTCGCTCCTGCGGGTTGTCGTGGGCTCAGGTGCGGGTTGCCAAGATGTGTACCTCGGAAGCAAAAAATATACTTGCCGTAGTCAATAGAAACAACCTTGTGAGCTACAGAGAAAGCATCAGCTCTGGTTGTCATCCTCCCTAGAAAACCTGTATTCTGTGGAGAAATTCTGTTGGGTGCCTCTGCTGTTGGTGCAGCTGTTTATTTAGACAGACTTCATGTTCTTTTACCAGCTTCGTGCTCATGCTTCTCGGATATTGCTTTTGGGATCGGTAAAGAAGTTTTCAGCTAACGCTGAAGTGTTGTTGAGTGAAATGTATTTGACAGCCGTTATTCCTGAAGTAATCCTGTAAGTTCAAAATCTGGCATTTTTCTACTTTTTAAAATGTATTTTTACTTACAGCCCATTGGGGAATTTATTTTCCATTACTTTGCTTTTTTGGCAGGCCATTAGCAAAACTTGAACAATTTGTGGGTCCATATTTCCTCCCCCAGGTATGTGAAACTGGCAAAAATACTGACCCCACTACATGCTGTTTTAAAAAGCTTTTATTAGAATATATACGTATAAAAAGACTATAACTCTGTGCTTATTTTATTTTCTTCATAAAGTTGTCATCCTGCCTACAAGATCGGTTTACAACTGGAAAAGGCAGAATTTAATGACTAATTCTGTAACAAGAAAAACATATGGTCTCCATAATCATTACATTTTTAATGATGTGGCTTGGACAGAGTCATTCATGGCTTGTAGAGCCAGTCGTCCTTGAAAACTGCCTTACCTTGGGGAGGTATCGCTGACCGTCTCCAACATGCCATTAGCATTCCTTCATAAGAAAAGACAGTGCCAAGTGTATCGTACTTTTGCAGATGACAGACTTCCTTAGGCTGCATGTATACCTCTTCTAAGTGCTAAGAAACTGCTTATGTAGTAGTAATTGTTTGTGTCTGAACTTTCTTTGGGAGGGAAAAAAAAAAAAAAAGTCCTTGGAGAAGGTTGCCTTAGTGAGAGATTCGTTATCTAGCACTAGATATTGGCAAGTGCGGGAAGACCGAAAAAGCTATGTACTTGCATCATATTTTCCATACTTTTTCCATGCTGCAAACACTTCACTGTGACAGTAGTTACCAACACAAATTAGTTTTAGTGTAAATAATAGAGACTTTACTATAGACAGACTGTCCAAAGTGCAAGATGATTTTTCTTCTGTGTACTTATCATCTCTTCTCAAAAACAACGTGACCAGGATTTTCAGTTTAGTGTTAGGTCTAAGACAATTAGTTCAGTGGGCCTTTGGCCTTAGGTTCTCAGCTTTTTTACTTAAATTTATCTAAAAGCTTGTTATGCCTTTACCTGGGTAATGATAAAGAATTCTCTCCCATACACTTTCTGTGTTGACAGCTCTTTGGTTAATCAAGAGCAGTCAACTTTTCTTAATAGCAGGCTTTGTCCTTTTTTACAAATATGAATTTTTCTACTTTAATGTGATTTAACTGAGATTTGTATTAAAGTTCAGAGTAATATGAGTGCATATGTTAAATAGCTTGCAAATTATTTTTATGTTTTGATGCATTTTTACAAAGTAATATACTTCTTAACTCTGGACTCTTAACAGAGGCACAACAAAACACAAGCTAGTTCATAACTGGGTCAGCACAAAAGTCAGGATGCTATTAGGTTTGTAATTTTAAATAATATCTTGCATAACCTCTAATTTCAGAAGAGTAACCCTGGGGGGGGGGGGGAAGAGTCAATGAACAAGAGGTAAACCATGCTCAGTTTTTTTCCCCCGATATGAGTGCAGAGGAATAACTCTGACCACATACATCAAGAATGAATTGAAGTTCACCCTATGCTCATTTACCCTAGAAGCTAATTTGCAAGCAGGCCCAGTCTTTGTTTCGAACATTTATATTTCTGTGGCAATTAGGGTTTTCAAAAAGCCAGGCATCCCCTTGCACTACATGTATACTGATTTGTAGCTCCTATCCTAATCACCTTTCCATTGGTGGTTCCAATCT
This sequence comes from Aviceda cuculoides, assembly GCA_035590195.1. Lineage (NCBI taxonomy): Eukaryota > Metazoa > Chordata > Aves > Accipitriformes > Accipitridae > Aviceda > Aviceda cuculoides. Next base: position 23,427,724 of record JAVJGG010000021.1, on the reverse strand, counting down.
GGTTCCACAACTATTTATTTATTTTTCTTACTGCATTTCATATTAATTTCTCTACATTTCTAAGCTACGTTTCAGTCTGCCCCGCCACACAGATGTCTCAGGCCTGCTCTAAGTTGCTGTTTATATGTCCTCAGCACACGTGCAGAGCCGAACCTCACAGGACCGGGAAAACATTGTTATTGTTGGTATCTGTCTCCACTGGGAATACTGGTCTAGTTCATAGCCTTTTACTGTCATGTCAGGGTAACAGATTTATTGGACAAACATCAGAGTTTGCTTCCTAAGGATGTTCTGCTTCTTATGCTCTTTGCATGTTAGCCTGCGACCTTAAATTTTGCAATGCCCTTCACCTACTAATTGCTGCCAACCTTCAGTTTATTTGGCAGTAACTTACTGCATAGACGAGTAGTCACGTGGAAACCTACAGCATAACCCCCATGGTATCGTACTTCCCTGTAGGAATGATAGCGACAGCGTAAAGCCCAAAGGGAATCCGTCAACTGATCTTGCACTACAGGATTCAGCAAAATGATGTTGTGACAGTAAAAAGGCACATAAATGTACTGTAAAATGAATAAGGTCCAGATTCTCATTATATAGCACTTCTGCCATTCCTCTTTTAAAATTCTTTTGTTTATAGATACTCAGCAAATACAAGCGCTACACTAGTGATTCATGTTTTGCTGAGTTATGTCATGCTGAAGGCAGTTTGTTTTTATTTCCACTCGGATAGGATACTTTTCCACTTGCGTATTCTGTGACACTCATTACAAAAATAGAGACCCGGTCTTGCAAACACCTTCGAGTGCTCTTGTTACGGAATGAGACTTATGATCGTTTCAATTCTCACACCCTCCTTATTATGCTTATAATACTTCAAAATGTTCCCTTTTGGCTTGAAGAAAAATCTCCATTCTTGGTCTATATACAGCCTTTCTTCCTAAGGTCTACAGAATATTTCTTCTGGTTCTTTTTTTTCAGCCTGATAGGGATTTGTATGTATGTTTATATACTTAGTTTATGTTACTAACAGATTTCACTCATTAAAAATCTCTAAATACGTTATTTAGACACAAGTTGATTTGTTTCTCCACATGAAAAAAATTGATTCACTTGATTCTCCTTTTTAATTCATTAGAAATGAATTATAAATGTGTACAATATAAAATGTTTTCTTTTAGCCAGAATGCATTTAACAGGGTGTGCACTGGTTCTAAAAGAAAACAAAGAAGGAAAAATACTTGAGAAACCTAGTGTTAATGTAATAGGTTGCAAGGCCAACAGCATAGGAGTCAGGAAATTAAAAACTGTGGCTTCTCAAGCAACAATCTATATTCACCATAGTCAGAAAGTTCACACTGCCCTTTCCTAAGAGCTACTACTTGCAGATTAGCAATCAACAGAAGAAATAAGGTATGTAGTCTTTATACAATATCTGCAGGTACAGAATTATTTTTTTTTTTAAAAGAAGAGTAATTAAAACTCTGGAATAAATAAATAAAGCAATTTATAAACAGTATATATTTTGTAAACAGTATATATGAAATTAACCTAATGATCTGCCAGACATCCAATCTATCAAACCTTGAAAATAATTTAGAGTTTTCAAGCTCATAGTTTCAAATAACATAGTTAAAAGGAGGGGGCAGGTATACATTGGTTACTTATAAAAAAAAAAAAAAAAACAAAAACACCAGGAAGACAGCCATGACAACCATGAATATGTGTGTTACATAGAGAAAATGGGAAAAAAACCAAGGCAAGGATATGAAAGAAAGGTGGAAAATGGATTTGGGACCTAATTAGAAAGCGACTTAATTCCTACCAGTCTTTCCTTAAAAGAAAGGAATGCATCCAACTCCATGTATTACAGCACTGGTTTTGGCACATGAAGATTGTCTTTTATTGAAGATGTTGAATGATAACTACCAACAAAAATATTTAATTTCCTATAAGTCACAGACTCAGCCTTAGCCCTTTTTAACTGCCAAAATGCTTAGACAGTCTCTAAACAGTCATTGAATATTTTCACTTCTGCATGTACTCGTTTCCATCCAACTAGCCAACATTTCATTTTTGTGAATGCTTTACTGTCTGTGAAAAGTGCTGCTTAGGCAACATTTATGTTGAAGGTTTTCCCCTTTATTGGTTATACTGAGATGCCAGGACTTTTCTGGGTGCTTTGCAGACCACAGTATGGCCACTAAGTGTCTGGTGGAGCAGGTGCCTAATGCACAGCTGGGGAAAAGCTTCCCATCAGGAGGAAAATAAAGGTTGTCCTTTTCCTTTTTAGTTCAGCTCTTCTTTTTGATGTCAGTCATGCCACCAGCTTATGCATACTGAAGAAGGTGGGGATTCCAGTCCAGTACAAGCTGAATACTTGAAGACCAACGTGGGCTGCTCCAGCCGAGAACTGGTAGGTGCTACATCCCACCGTTGCCTTCAGCTACACAAGCCATATTTCTGTCTGTTAGAACCTCCCTCCCTTCAACCATGAGAAACACACTGTTCAGGTATACGCAGCATCAACATATTTGCCAGCCAGAAGGTATCAGGCACTAAATAATGAGGGTATGTTAATGCTGGCTTTAAATTTATTCCCAGGAAGCTCATCTGCCTGAAGCTTACTGCTCACAAGATTTGTTTGACAGTAAAATTATCTCATAGGATCATTTAGGTTGGAAAAGACCTTTAAGATTGAGTCCAACCGTACACCTAACACTCCCACGTCCACCACTACACCCTGTCCCTAAGTGCCACATCCACACGTCTTTTAAATACCTCCAGGGGTGGTGTCTCAACCACTTCCCTGGGCAGCCTGTTCCAATGCTTGACAACCCTTTCAGTGAAGATATTTTTCCTAATATCCAATCAAACCTCCCCTGGAGCAACTTGAGGCCATTTCTTCTTGTCATCTCACTAGTTACTTGGTAGAAGAGCCCAGCACCCACCTCGCTACAACCTCCTTTCGGTTGTAGTTGTAGACAGCGATCAGGTGTCCCCTCAGGCTCCTCTTCTCCAGACTAACCAGCCCCAGCTCCCTCGGCCGCTCCTCATCAGACTTGTGCTCCAGGCCCCTCACCAGCTTGGTTGCCCTTCTCTGGACACGCTCCAGCACTTCAGTGTCTTTCCTGTAGTGAGGGGCCCAAAACTGAACACAGCACTCGAGGTGTGGCCTCACCAGTGCTGAGTACAGGGGGACAATCACTTCCCTAGTCCCGCTGGCCACACTGGCCACAATGCAGTGGAAAGTGTCTTAAATAACAAAAGCCATTAGGTGCTTTGTATATTTATTCAACAGGAATGGAATTTTCCAGTGAGAGGAAAAAAAAAAATGGCTGTCCCAAATGCTTAGCCTGATTTGATCACTTCAGAAGGTCCAACGCAGTCTGATGTGATCTAGCCAACAGTTTGAAACCTAACAGGGTGGTGTTTTAGCTTTTCTTTCTGTTCTTCTAATAATATTTCATACTGGATTTGTGTTTATCCCCAAAGGCATGTTTTTCCATACAAACTTAGACAGAAAGCTTGTCAACACTGCATGTCTAAGTGGAAATGCAAATATTAAAATTTCTGGCACGAGTTCCTTTATGCCAGTGTCACATTGATTCTAGACTTCTGCTCTCTGTGAATTGGTTTGTATAGTTTGGACTAATTATTAGTTGGAGGAACACAGTTGTTTTGGTTTTAAATTATGAGATTAATCCTTGCCTCAGAAAGCCAGAGAGGGACTTTTTACAATGGCATGTAGTGATAGAACAAGGGGTAATGGCTTTAAACTGGAAGAAAGTAGATTTAGGTTAGATGTAAGGAAGAAATTCTTCACTGTGGGGGTGATGAGGCACTGGAACAGGTTGCCCAGAGAGGCTGTGGATGCCCCATCCCTGGCAGTGTTCAAGGCCAGGTTG
>JAVJGG010000021.1:23411231-23423711 GCA_035590195.1 Aviceda cuculoides | reverse complement strand
GGTGTTGGGGGGGAACCGGGGGCCCGGCGGCGGCGGCAGCGGGCGGGTAAGGAAGGGGAAGCGGGCCGGGGAGGGGGGAGTAGCGGGGGGGCCGGAGGCGGTAACGCGGTTTGGGGCCGGCAGCGCCATCGGCCGTATCGTCCTCGGCGGCCCCACTCGTGAGCGTGGGCAGGGCGGCGGGACCGGCGGGCTTCTGCGGGGGAAGGGGGTCGTATGGCGTTTGCGTTGCCGTCTCCTCCGCAGGAGCCGCCTGCGCTCCCTCCTCATTTACTCGAATGAGGCTAATGGCGAGGCGGAGCGGGAGTGCAGCCGAAGGGGGTTCCTTCAGGCAGGGTCTCTTCCCGGTCCTTCAGCCACATCCCTGCGCGGTCGCGCCGGGATGTGGGCGTGCAGAGCTGTTCCTTCGTGGTGCACGTCTGCTGCTTGTTTTCTGTGGTAAAGGGAGGCGAGGGCAGCGGGCAGGCGTTCTCCTGCGGAGGCCGGCCGGTACACTTGTACACCAGATGCTGGTCTTCAGGCTTGCATTCAAAGGCGCTGTATTTAGCTTAGGGTTATTCTGTTTCTGAAGTTTGCATTCATTTTTGACTCGGGCAATACTTGCAACTTATAAAACCTCCCTTCAAAGTGAGGCCAGCGCGGGCTCTTGTCTAAGTTTTTACGTACCTGCGGTACCAGTGCAACTGGTAGCAGCGTTAAATTCTGTTACGTCCTACGCGGAGCTGGTCGCGTTGACCAGCTTCTGATGCAGCAAACCATGTTTAAGGCCTAGCTAAAACTTGGTTATGACACAAAATTGTACCCTTCATTTCTCTGTAGCTTCTTAACCTTGTGTGAGGAGAGCCTACCTTATCCAAAGTCGCTCAGCTGCCTTAAAGTACCATTAACCAGAATTAAATTTTAAGTAGCTGTGCAGGTAAAGCTAATGAGCATACTGCTGATGTCAGCAGACAGGAGTCTGGATGATGTCTAATGGGGTGACGTCTGAGGAAACTGCAGGAGACAGATTTTTGAGAAAGAGAATAGTGAGCATTACCTTTTAACTGGAGAGCCGGGGAAGACTGAAAGCATAGCCTCCAGGTGATGGGGATGGCCTTAAATTGTAATTGCCTGTCAGCATCCAGGCTTACCCTTATCATGCTGCTGAGGATTACGAGTGAATAATGACAAGGCAGACAGAAAATCCACGAGCCCGAGCCTGGGATGATGTTCACGTGGGACGGTGTGACTCACAGGAGCTGTTGGTGGTATTTGTTTTAAACTACACAAATCTGAGGTCCGAGAACTGAGAGCAGTTACATGTGGTGTCTTCCAGGGTCATGCAGGTAACAGTAGTTCAGAGACAGCAAATGCAGAGAGTTGTGATGCAGAGAATTTGCTTTGCATGATTAGTTGCTCTTTGATTTGACTGTGGTTATGAGCATGCTAACTTGGGGTGAACCGGTGAGTTCTGCTCATAGTTTAGTACAGAATGCAATTTGAAGTATAAAATAGCAGCACGGTGATAAGTGTCTGAAAATTTTGAGGGGGCAAGAGAACAAAAACTCCTGGAAATCTTGTTGGTAATTTAGCCTACATTAATTTGAGATTAGCATCCTACTTCTATGTAAAAATGAGAGGTGGGGGGGAAACAATAACAAGGCAAACCTCTAAACAACTGTCAAGAATTGAAAAACAACACTGAACAAGGTAAGAAAGTCCATGTTGTGTGATTTAATTCCGTTAAGCATCTTCAGTAGTCTCCTAGAACAGGAGATGTGTTTTCTGCAGTGTCCTGGCACCATTAGCACCAGGCATTTGATTTGCTTTTCTTTACCAGCAGTTCAGCTGTCTTGGACTCGAGGGGTTTTGAGACATAAAAATGTATTTCTCTAGCGTTTAGTATTGTGTCTTAACATAAAGGTTTTGGGAAAATGGTAGTGTAACCCAGTAGTTACAGTTGTACAAATGATCAGGAATGGAAATCGTCATTTTGCCCAGTTACACCATCTATAGATATACTCACTAGTAAAAGGGGAAGAATGTTTTCTTCATCATCAAGTGGGAAGGTAGTAGTTAGCTTCTGTGCGGTACTTTTAAGCGTGCAATTGCAGGATTTTCTGGAACAGTTCGAGTTCTTCACTGCCATATGCGGGCTTACCTTAATGTCCTATACGTGTTCAGTGTAAAGAAAGCTCATTTAATTAGAAATCAAGAATAACACACAGTTTCCAGACAAATCCACCCAGTCCATGGACACCTTTCCTTTCCCTAGAGCATGCTGGAAATGGTCAGAGCCATCAGACAGGGGTTTCTTGTCCATGTGGCAGCTAGGGACTTGCTAGTGCTACTTGAGGAATATATTGTCCCAGCTCTATATGTTCTGTCATCCGTTGCTCCAGGAAGGAGGAATGGCAGCACTGGGCTGTCTTTGTCGTTCCATCAGGAGCTGTTGGTTACCCTCTTCCCCCTTGCTGGTTTGGAGCGCAGGAAGCTGGTGGTCCCTGGGACAGTGAGAGGGGCTGGGTGCTGAGTCTGTGACCTGCTGCTGGACAGCCTGGCCGTCCAGGTCTTGCACGGTGCAGGTGAGAAAGAGTGGGGCTCGATGTGCCTGACACTCACCAGGCACACAGGTCCCAGCTGGGAAGGTTGAGGACTCTAGTATAGAAGTAAGGACAAATCTCCAGTTGGTGTGAAATGTCTTACTGGAGGAGCCCAGTGAAGACATGCAGCGTGGCCTCTGTGGAGAACTTGACCCAGAATACTCTACCACCCCACTGATGCAAATTGGAAAAAATCCTTCTGAAGGGAGAAGTTTCTGCTGGGATGCTGTGTGTATGGAACAAAAACTAGACTTGCAGATCTATTTAATTTGTGTATCTAAGAAGAAAAACATCTAGAGGACATGCTGTAGCAGATATTTTTAATCATTGTCATCTGGGTTTTCATTTTCATAATGACACCATGATATAGCTAACTCAGGGAAAACACTAAACAGCCTTTTTATTGTTACAAGATTTCTCTCAGTACGTGGCTAACCTGAGCAATTGCTTTACAGCGAAGACAGAAGTTTAATGCAAACCACCATCAACAGTGGTATTATGCAGGTACCAGTTAATTGAATTCAGTAAATAGCTGTAAATGAAGAAGCTGAATATGCCTGGAGTCTTGGGGCAGAGTAACTGTAGACAAAGTAGACCTGCATATTAAAAAAGCCACATATAATGATTTTTATTAATCCTGCAAAGTGTCCAGTGGAGTCATTTCCTACCCTAAATGTATTGAAGGCTGCTGCTGCAGCCTGTGGAGGAGATCCTCCCCTCTCTCTGCGGGATGCAGTGGCTCTTTCAGATTCCAGCTATTAGGACTGGGAGTATTTCAAGGGAGTACTTTGTGATGAACAGTAGGTTTGACTGATGACACCAAAACCTGAAGTCTCATGGAACGGGTACCACCGACAGCAGTGTAGGCTTCCTCTGTCTGGTAGTAAACTTCAGGGCTGCCAGCATCCATGATTCTCCCAGCTGTATCGCCTTTAGTGAATTGTGCGTAGCAATGGCGGTCTGTAAACAGAAGCGTCAGTTCATGAGAAAGTGAATGCCGTGAAAAGTAGCCTTGCTGAATGTAAACGCTGACGGTGTAACGTTCATGTTGGAGCTAGGTACTGAGGCGCATTTTGTAGTCAGTGCAGAGAAAGAAGAGCTCAGTTCCTCTCATACTAAAGCAGGTTTCTGACAAGGTCGGCTGAATTGTGATCCAGAAGTGCCCGTTAGGAGTGCTGGGGATGGTGCATAGGATGTTCAGGTGTAGGTCCCTATGGTACATGTCCGAAGTTAGGCGAGGTGACCCCTGCTGTACAAGCCTCTTACACCCAAGCAAAGGTGAAAATTCCCATTTGGCTCATGGCCTTTGCCATTGTAACATAAATGACATGTAACTCACCTCAGTAGCTTCCAGAAGTTTTATTATTCTTTTTTTTTTTTTTTTACCTAGAAATTGTGTCTGACAGGATTGGTTGCATCTGGGTTTTTTTAGGTTGATCTTTTGTTCCAAAGCATTTACAGAACTTACTGTCACAGATTTAGAAGACGTTCTGCTTGCCATGCATTTTGTGTGGCTCAGTTATCCATTACTAGCTGAACAAATACCAGTTAAGTGACATCCGTGATAGGAAGACAATAAACTCACCTCAGTTTCTGGCCATAAAAGAAAATTCTGACATGGTTTTCTATTACCACTAGTGTTGTGAGGAGTCTCTTAGAATCAAGTTCAGATTTCTTAATTGAATGGTAAAATAGATGCCTAGCAGCCCTTTGAATCTGGCAAGCTTCACGTAGGACTTCAAATTTAATGATGAATTTTCCTAAGTAAGATGAGAAAATTGTGTACAAAATCAGTACGTGAAATACTTGATGGATGGATGTAATGAGTGTATGAAATACATTGTGGACAAGCTGTGTAATGACCTATTTAGGTGGGTGTATTATGTATACACAGTTGTCAGAATTTCCCCTGCCCCGCTCTGGTAAGCCAGAGGAGCTTCCTGGTGGCCTTAAACTTCAGAAGCAAATTCTGGTTCTCATGGTCTTGTCTTAAGCAGGTACCTACAGGAGTACCTACCTGCTTATATTTAGTACACAGAGGAAAGCATCCGTATCCTCAGGGGAGCTGGGTAGTTGGTTCTGGGAAGAGTGCTCTGTGCTTGAATTCCTTATACACTGAAAGTCTGGTGGAATAAATCGATCCAACCATTTTTGTGGCTCATTTGCTTTCTAGCAGTCATCTTAAATTCAAGGGGATGCGAGTGCCATGCTTTGTGCTGGGCAATTCAGCATTGTCCACATGTCAGGAATTTTCTGGTCTTGCTTACCCTGTTTTGCCTTACAAGTTTTCTGGTGTGCAGCTACCTGTTCACCAATCTTAGGTAAACTGGATAAGGGGTATATGTGAGGATACTCAAGTCTGTCTGCGTCATGCTGACTTTGGATATGGGTAGTATTAGCATTTTAGGGATTCAGGTAACTTCGTATGCAGAAGGGCAAGTATCAACAGTCTCCGAGTTGCCTAAGCAATTAGGCAGTGGTTTTGTGACTTGCGCTCCTGCATCTTGATTGTCCTAATTCCATCTAAACTATATGTGGTTGCTTAAGTGTATTTGTGGATCTGACTCCTTATCATCCGTTAAGCCTTGAACAGAGAACTATCCTGAAACCGGTACAGATGTAGCAAAAGTTTATAGTATGTTAAAATGGTCATCCTGGGGTTTGGGGTGGATTTTTTTTTTTTTTGGAAACCAGATATTCTAAAGTTTCAGTGTACTGGAAACCTTCATTGTGTTCCAGTGCTTGTCTTTTGTTTGAAGGAGATTAGAATAAGTATCCAATTATCACATGTTAAAATCCCTAAAACATACCACATCTTTGCAGTTATACGTAATAAAACTTTGTCCAAGAAACCTCAGGAGACTGCAGCCAGTCTTGTGGTGTAAATATTTTTCCAGTCAGGAGGAAAATTCAGTTACTTGAGTAATGCTTGGGAATTAAGGTGGAGATACACAAATATATATTTACATATGTATGTTTGTGTGTGTGTATATATAGATATAAAAGGAAAGATATTCAGTCTGGATATAAAAGAGTTTAAGTCTGTACACAGAAGACCAGCTTGGACTTGGTGGCTTGGACTGCATTGCAAGTGAAGGTTGGTAATTATTGTGTGCAAACAAGAGAAAGTAGAAATCCATATTCTGATTTTCTCTATTCAATCAAATGAAAGAAAACCCAAGGGAAACCCAAGGGTCCTGTACAACCTAGTTTTAACTTGTAGCATAGGAAAAAAATTTAAAAAACCTTCTGAAAACTCCAGTAGGTCTTGATGAGTCAAAATACTGAAACCAATGAGGTTTTTTCTGTGCAAAGACAACTGGGGAGACTTTGGTCCTGGCAGGGCATCAATATTTTACCCTGGGAGCTTAAGAACAAAAACAACAGAAAAAGATCCTGAATAAATATGCAATATTTGAAATGGTTAAACACTCTATTAAAAATATATGTAATGATTTATTGTTTCAGGGGGAGGTCAAGTATTTTTCTGAATGAGAAAAACATTAGACCAGAACTTCTTTTCTAATTTAAGATTTGGATGTATCATCTTTCTGTAGTACAGTATGCAGCTAGCTTTAAATAAAAGAGTATATCTGTAGAAAGCAGCCCAGCTGTGAAAGGAGAAAGGAGGTCTTGCAGAACTCTGTTGCTGTAATTCAAGTCATGTTTACAAAGCTTTTCCTTGCAGGGAGGTGGATTCTGTGTTCTCTCTTCCATAGCATCTGCAGCAGGAATTAAGGTATGTGTACTTTAAAGCTTTAGTTTTTGAGCATGGTCGGTAGTAGCTCCTACTTTTGATTTGAGAAACTCATCTCAAGGTGTCTCTTTAAAAGAGACTATTTGTGCAGTACGTATTGAACTGACTGCAGAAACAAAAGGCGTCCAAGATGACGAATCAAATTGAAGCCCTGCTGAACTAAGGGGTTTTTGAATAGATGGATCTGAGTACACCCCCCACACCTCAAAAACTGTAGGTGACAGGTCATGAATGTTCCTAAAGGTCTAGGTAGCAGGGAGGGAGGGGAGAATCCCCTTAAAATGGACTTCTTGCTATACCGACTCCTTCAGTAATAAGCTGCTCTTCGCGGTCTTTTAGGAACTCCACGAAGGCGTTCTCCCTCCGAGGATTTCAGCAAAGAACGCACCCCACATGTGGCGGGCGGTGGCTAACGTCCTGCCGAGGGCCAAAGTCCCCGGAGGGAGGGCTTGCTGCCTGCCGCCGGCGCAGAAAGGCAGGAGCCTGCTCGCCGGGACCACTCGGCATCGCTGGCGGGACACTGCGCCGGGGGTCTGCGCCGGCCGGCCGCTCAGCATGACCCCGGGGATACGGAAGGTGGAAGCTCTGGATGCAGGTCACTTCATCCGCGTGGAGTGGGAGGACGGGAGCGAGAGCCGCTACCCCTGCGTCTGGCTGAGGGACAACTGCCAGTGTCCCCGCTGCTTCCTGCGCTCGGCCGGGGCGCGCAGGCTGGTCTTCGAGGACCTGGACGTGAACATCGTGGTGAAGGCAGTCGCTCTGGCAGACAGAAGAAAGGTACTGTGTTTGCCCTCTCGTGAAACTTGTCTAACGATGCTTGTTAATCTGTAAATTAGAGGCAGTCCCAGGTTATACTTTAATCGCAGTTCGTTTATCCGCAAACCCTATCGTGTGTTTGCAAAGCGTTTAGGAATAATCGCAGTTTGGGGAACTCGGATCTTCCCACCTTTATATGAAACTTCACTTTATAGGTGTTATGCAGAGGCCACAGAAACCCAGGCTGCAGTTTTTAGAATGTAATTGTGCTTTTTAAAATTCTGCTGTATGTTTCTTCATCACTAGATGTTGAAAAGAAAATATAGGCATTCCCCACACATTTAATTCCACTTACGCTTCCCCCCCCCATATTCTATAAGCAAATGGCTGAAAATCAGAAAAACAAATGGCAAAGTGATGATGACCTTAGTACATAACAAAAATATCAGTTTATTAGCTAATTTCCAGTGTGCAAAAGACTTCATCCTAGAGCAAGCACTCAAACCAAAGTCGAAACCAATACTCAGAGTTGGCCAGGTGTCTGTATCTATTTCTGTATCTACCTATCTACATTAACATTTGTTCATGTAAAAGAGGAAGCTATTGGGCAAGGGAGGACAGGAATTGCCCTCCCTCTAATTTTAATCTTTCCTGCCATATAAAAACCTATATATCATTTAAATTTTATAGGTTTTATTAAAAGCAGTACGTGGTTCCTTTGATATGCAAACTCATTTCGTTCATTTTACACTGCAAGGTGTTTCAAACATGTTAAAGACGCAGCAGTCAACTCTGTAGCAGCTGGGGCAGCCTCGCTGCAGGGTGAGTTTGCAGAGGCTGACCTGTGCGGGAGCATGGCTCAGCCGCACGGTAAGGGTCTGTATTGAGGAATTCTGGGCTCCCAAGTTGATTGTTTGTTACCAAAATTAATGCAGTGTAAATTCATGCTTTGAATAGGCAAATGTATTATGATAGCAGAGGGATTGTCTGCTTCCACTTCTACTCAGGAACGGATTAAAGCACAGCCCTAATCCTAAACTGATACTGGCGTTTTACCGTCATGTGAACAAGCGGAGTTATGTGAAATGGGAGTCGATACCTGCTCCGTAGCCTTGAGAATTCAGCTGACAGTGTGTGCTGCACTGAGCTCTTCCAGTGCATGAAAAACAAAGCCATATGCTTTCTTTCCATGTTTTATTCAGGAATTAAAAAACCCAATACCTTTTAAAAATTTATTTGAAAGAGGGAAGACTTTTCAAAGTGAGGAGAGGGATTTCTCTCCTAGCATTTCTTTTTTGCCTGCCTTTCTTGTCCGTCTTCTTTTTTAACAAGCTGGCAGTGTTTTGGAAGATATTTTTGCTCTCTTCTGAGCTATGGTGAAGCACTCTACCCACCGATATGTGCCAGCTTCTGTGATTCTCCTCCTTCTGCTAAGTGCAGCTCCCACAATGAAAGCAGCCCACACAAAACAGTAAATTAGGTCATGGGTTCATGTGAAAATGACCGTTGATAAAAGGTGTCAGAATTTGGATGATGTTCAGGTTGGGTTTTCATTACTTAAGCTATTATGCTCCAGTGAAAGCTTAACTGTGATATTATTGATCTAAAGATTACAATTTCTGCAATTTCAGAAGGGTTTTTTGGTTGTTCTGGGTGGTGGTTTTTGATTTTTTTGTTGTTGTTGTTCTAAACTTATCTTTTGTTTTATGTTGGAAGATCTCTATTACATGGCCTGATGAACACGCAAGTGAATATGAAGCTGAGTGGCTGAAAAAACGATGCTTCTCTGAAGAAGCCAGAGCAGAAATGCAAGAAGATTTATTTTTACCAGGTAGGAATTAAAACCACATCTGTCATGCTTGTTTCAAATGCAAGGGGTCTGACACTGACAGTCCCGGCTAGAGGTCCCTGTGTTAGGACCAGTTCTACCCAGCTGGAGCAATGACAACCGCTCTTGGTGCTCAGTGCCAAGGCTGTGCATGCACAACAGGAACCCATGGTTATTACCTTTTCCCTCTTCTAAGCTCTCGACCTCGGAGGAGTTCAACTGGTTGGGCTGTGTTTACCTTCCTAAAAGCCTTTTCTATCCAGAAAGGGTTAGTGGGTCTCAAAAATGAGCCTTGTGGACCAGTGGTGGTCTATGTGACAATGCAAGTGTATGTGTGTGTGTGTGTGTGTGCTGTTTAAATGATTTAAATTTTTATTTTTAGGAAGAGTATTTAGAATTGCAAGGGAGTTGTAACTGAAATTTTAAAAATTCCCTTTCCATGTCCTTCTGTTAAAAAGTAACTGTGTAGCCTAGGGATGTCCGGTGCTGAAGTTCAGGTTGTGTTTGCTCTGCGACCCATACTTATTGCAGTAGTTGGTCTTTTGGACTGGTCACGACCAGTCTTTTGGTCATGAAGCATTTTGTGCAACTGGCAGCATAACATTTACCCACTAGAAATCATTTACCCGTTTGAGTGAATAATTATAAACCCACAGGGTTTGTCATGATGCAGGTCATCATTTCTTTGGCAACCTTTCAGCTTGTGAGCATGAAATGTGTGAAAACTTGCAAGATTTCTGCTCTTACTCTTGACAGTGTTCCTGTGAGATCTGCCGTTGCAGAAAGTTGTGGATCTGTATTCAGACTTAAGACGGTATCCGTTGAAACAGGATATTACTTTAGAAAAAAGAAACTAGAGGCAGGCTGGTGGTGTGAAACTCAGATCCAGGTATCAGTTTCCTCAGAGTTCAGCAAAAGGTAAATCTGTGATTGGATTATGCTCCTTTTTTGGAGTGGTTTTTTGGTTTTGTTTCCACCCCCCCCCGCCCCGTGAAAGATGAGGAGGGGGAAAATATATGGCTCTAGGTATTTCCTGCATCTGAGCTTTGTTTGGCAATTTAGGGACAACCAATGAGGCCAGTTATCTTTCCCAATTTCTGGAGGTCAGATATTCCTTAGCTCCTAGCACCCGTTCTCCCAAACAAAAGTCAGTTCTTAAGATTCAGCCTTCTATATCTGGCTTAAAACTTTAAGTGACGAGTAAATATTTCTGTTCATTTCAGTGGATCGTATAACAGACCCTTCATAGTTCAGAATGGATCTTTTTTCCCCTAGTGATATAAAAGTTCATATCTACTTTAGCTTTGTCAAGAATAAACTACACTGTTTACTATTTTGGAGGGCTGGGCACGATCCCAGAATGGACATGGTGAAGATGTGGACCTCATTCAGGGAAACTAGACTTGATTTCTCAGGTAGTAAGAATACTTATTTGGAAAAATGAAGATGCTGTGGAAGCTAGCAAGATGGTTTGTAGCCTTTGAGGAGATCAATGTAAATCAAACATTGCTTTTATTAACACCCAGGCAAATTAGGCTAGATCTCTGGTTACGTTTATTAGCAAAGGTGTAAATAACTTAGTTTTCAGTATTTCAGATGTAATGCTACTTTTTTCCCCCATTATGAAGTCTAACTGGCTGTGATTTGCCTTCGCACACACACGTTTACGCAGTGCTTACTCTCAGCATCTAAATACAATGCCTGTTTTGGAGGCCAGTTCTTCCCTCTGCTGCTGCTCTTCTCCAGTGGAGCCGTCCAGGCAAAATATACACCAAAGACACGTTATGTTCTTTGAGCAATGCTTTTGCAAATTCTGTTTTCCATGGTAGATCGGAAGAAATAGGTTTATAAAAGTTACACTAAATAAGGGCCTGCGTTAGCTTTGGCTTTGTTTAATGGTGTTATCCTGCTTTTCCTCATATTCTCAGAGAAGACCTAGCTTGCTATGATGGACAGCTTCTCACAGCTTTTCTCAGGTTTCAGTTGAAAAAAGGCTGCAGCTATAATGCACGTGAGTTTGCTTGCTGTCTGTTTAAGACCTGTTTCTCATTGTGTATCGGGGTGAGTTTAGAGTTCAATTCCTTCTGGTCAGTGGAGTTATACCCTGCAAATTACATGGCCTTTAGTAGCTAATCATATCCCAGCAGTATAGTGTTACAGACGATGATATGGAATGTCAGCCCTGCATGCTGGTTCAACAACTATAAGAGCAAGCTTACCAGACTGCTGTAGTTAACCTTCACTGCTGACATTATCACAGCTGTGGCTTTTTTTTTTTTTCTTTTTTTTTTTGCAAGTGGTTATTTGCTTTTCATGTGGCTTTTATGATGTTTTTTCATCATAATTTCTGATTAAAAAAACTAGATGTCGGGGGGGTGTCAAACCCAAAAAGAAGAGTAGGTCAGATTTTCAGTGCATGATGGAAGTGACTATAAATAGCTCTATGGCAATATGTCAAGATTTGCCTTTTAAAAACACTGCCAGATCCTATCCGTGTAGTATGCAAAGTCCACTATTTGTGTATTGAGGCTCATTTCAGCCCAGCCTACAAGATACTTCCAAAAGAGTAGCAAAAGAGCCATCTTCTACTTCTGCAGCTCTGATGTCTTAATGATATTCTTTTTTCTCCCTCCTGTTTACTTGTGTGCTCCCCAACAAACATCACAGGAGTCATTTACCACCTGATGCAGTCTCTCTGTAACTCAGATTTTGTGTGTGGTACAGGAAGCCTGTGGGAGACGCTGAGTACACCAGGTGTTTTCCAGTATCCAGCCTCTCACTGCATTGCATTGCATTTGCTGAGGCACATTTTCCAAGATGCTGGCATCCCAACAACAGGATGTGAGGGGGAAAAATTATTAAATAATTTCACAATGATATTTTCCTATTGGGTGGCAGAGAAGACAATTCAGCAGAGCACCTCGTGCTATGTAATATTTTTAACCGTAGGTTCAGTTAAGGTTTTAACCTAAGGTTAAACGTTTCAGATTATGATCGCCCTTTAAAATGTGATAATATGATGTTGGCTATATATCCAGCTCCACCGAAGTTTGAATCAGGATGTTAACAGCATCAATGGTGCTTTCAGTTTCTCTACTAGGTCCTGAGCTATGACAATTGTAAGGGGAAGAAGTTAAAAGTTGTTTTTTACTAAAAGAGTTTGCTCATTTGAATTTATCCTGTAGCAATAATTAATAAGAGCTGCCCCCATGAGTTATATATATACATAAATCTGCTGCCATATACATAAATCACAGTACAGCAAAAATGCACTTGGCCTTCAACAAACATTAAAACACACATTGTGGACAAAGTAATTTTAGACGAAGTTAATCTATGATGTCTAGACTTTTTCCCACATGACTCCAGTATAGAAAGTTTTGACCAGCACTGTCCCAACCTGCATAGTAAATGCTGAATAATTCCAAGTGTTTGTTGATGCACGCACACCATCTGCAGGAACTGGGCAAAGGCCATCTTCTCGTTTTGTGCAAACTCTAATGTAGGTGGCTTTTTATGACTAACCTGGTATTACCAGGAAATTTTTTTTTTTTCCTTCC
>JAVJGG010000021.1:23316802-23411131 GCA_035590195.1 Aviceda cuculoides | reverse complement strand
GAAATTTTTTTTTTTTCCGTCCCCCCCCCCCCCCCCAAATTATTGTTCTGAAATTGAAAGAGGCAGCGACTCATTAATTCTTTCAAAAGTATTTCATTCTTCCTATTTTGAAAAGCACATAGATCTGGGGGTTTATTAGTCATAATGTAAATGATCAATAAAGACACAAAATAATTCTGCCAGACCTTTATTTTTATCCCTTATGAATTTTTCAACTACATTTGTAAATATAAAGGTTTTTATTTTAGCAACTGCAACTGTGCTGTGCAAGTGAGACCTAAGGCTGCCCAGGCACTAATGGCTCATTCCTATCTTTCTTACGCCTTCAGCTTTCAGAGCCTATGTCCTTAAATTTCTACTGTAGTACAATAGAAACTATATTAACTGTGGTTACGCAGTGGGAAGAAACGTGCTATGCTGACGTGATAAAATAATGAAGAACATGAATGGGATCAATTACCACCAGGAAATACTGGGAAAGAGCACAGTCCCTGTTCACTGCAGCTTCTTGATAGATTTTCAGGCTAAAGGGGTTTTGTGGATAAAAATGGCAATAAAGTTCCTGTTGTTCAGTATATGGGAGAATAACATGCCCTGTGGGGCACACAGTTTTCTAAGACTTTCATACGGATTTTTTAAAAAAATATTGTTAAGTAAGTGGAAGAACTTAAATATCTTCACATCACAGGATCTTTTTTTTGGTTTATGATGTATGCTTTCCTGTCTCTTTTCCAAAGAATTATGGACCTGATAATTTGTCAAATTGTAAATATTGGACAGCATATAACATTTTTGTCTGTGGCTGAGGAGAAGGATATCTTTATAAATACTGCTTATTTTAATGTAGACCTATTACTTGTCTCTCTCCTACTACTGTTGTACTTACCTGGCTTTGATGGTCTCTGGGACCAGTCAGGAGAAAAAGTCCTTCACTGCTTTTCAGACAAATATGAGTTGTTTAAAAAAGTAGTTCATGCGTATGGCAGACGTAAGTGTTAGAAATTATACCTCAGATCTATTGCAGCTACTAGAAGGATTAAAACTATCACCAATATATTTGAATTAAACTATAAGTTCTCTCTGAAAAAAAAGCCACAATTGCTAATATGTAAAGCATAAAGATTAAAAAGGCTGTAGGAAGTTCTGTGCTAAAATGATGAGGAAGTTGCCATATAAACTACTCTCCGCCACTTAGTATATGCACCTGGTATAAGTAATCATCTGATAGTCAACTGCAGAAAGGCAGTATGATTGCCAGCCAATTTCCTCTTTGCTAGTAGTAAAAACATTTATTATGCATATAGCCTTGAGCTGGTATGTTAAAGCTGCAAGTTTCTCCCCATTTTGTACGTCTTTATTGGTGCAAATGAATCACTTTAGTCATGGCTTTAAATTTGTTTTCCGGTTCTTTCTGTTCATGGAGATTATGCCTCTCTAATATTTTGAAAGATTTATGCAGTGCAGTAGACAGTGATTTGGCTTGTGCACTAAGTACGTAAGTTTGTTCTTCGCTTGTTTTTCATAATTTTCATTGGCATATTTAGTGTTAAACAAAGTGGTCACATTCATATTCTTAGCATAAAGCATTTGACCCTGTTGCACATGATATTTTCATGAATGTGCTAAGGAAATGTGTCATCTTTAAAAAACCGTCAGAGTGGCTGTAATGGTTTACCATCAAGACAGAATGCTATGTCAAGATAGGCTTTGCGAAGGTCTGACCTTTATGCAATACTGTTCCTTATTTTCATAAATGACTATGATGGAAAAGAATAGCCCCATTAAATTAGCAGATGACACCGTCCAGGCGTTGACTGGAAGTGTGTTGAAGGACCAGAGTTACAACTGTAAATGACCTTGACAAATAGGAGAAATGGTAAAACCATAAGAAAATTCTTTACTGAGTCGGGTGACTAGTTCATCTAGCCTAATACTCAAGTCTCCCAACAGCAGTGTAGTCAAAGCATGTGAGCCAAGCCACTCTCTGCAGTCCATTTCCTTCGTGTTTCTTCAGCATCCTCAGTCATTGCATCAGGGTTTCCTGTGGGAGACTGCAGCTCAGCAGCTGCTGGAGCGCAAGGTCGGGAAATAATCACCCGCGTTGGGTGGGCTCGGTACCATTCACAGGCTGAACGTGAGCCTATGCTGGCAGGCTGGTTTGGGATCGAGGCAAATGTTGCTTTCAGCTGAGTCCAAAGAGAAGTCGAATGTGCAGCAGAGATGAAGTAGCCCTGCTCCATTTGATGGAGTAAGGCTTCTGTAGCTTGTGTCCTTTCGGGGCACCATACATCAAGAAAGACTACAAAGTGCCCATTGGAAAGCACCGTACTTGATTAATGGTCTAGAAACATTGAGTAAATCAAGTGCAGGGTGGGGGGGGAGAGAGAAGGAACCGTATATTTTCCGTGTTCATGGTAGATACGTTACTATACAAATGCATGTGTACATATGCAAACAGGTTTTCTTAATGCTGTTCAGAATAGGTAAAAATCTGAGCTCAGACAAACTATTAAAAGTTTCAAATTAAGAGGAAGATTTTAAGACACAAAGTGAGGACATGTTTTTAATAGCAATAACTTTACAAGCTGCGCTGGATTTTTTTTCCTCCCAGATACCAACTGCTGCTGCTGCGTTCCATACATTTCCCAAGATTAGTAATACTTGGAGCTGTACACAATGCTTTTCCAGCTTTTGGCATATTTACCACAGTGTCATTGCAGAGTACATTGGCAAATGTCAAGGGGGAAAGGTTATTCCTGCAGCAGCTCAGAGACTAAGCTCTTGGTTGCATCAGGATGCCAGTGAAGGGCTGGGAACTTGGAGCCTTTCTTCTCTGAAACATGAGGTAGGATTTATAAGCATTTGTGTACCAGCCTGCACCTTTAAAAAGAGAAACAAACCCAAATCACTAAGGATGCTGGCTGCACTTGTCACTGGAATTGAATTCATGTGAGAGAACTGGAACTTTGAGGACAGAGTTTATAGCCTTGCCAGGCAGGGTTTAACTATATTTACCACTTTCTGTCTTTGGTTGGGTTTTGTTGGTTTTTGTTGTTTTGTTTTTTTTTTTTTAAATAAAAAGTAGCTAAACATCAAAAAAAAAAAGCCTAAGAAGCTGCTTTACTTGAACCATTTCTCAGTTTTAGTAGCTGCCTGGAGAATATCAGTGGACAGTTCAGTTTCCTTGAAATTTGCAATTTCCACATCATAGCGGTGCTGTAAACGTTAAACATCTCTTCAGTCAGTAGGCAGTGTTGACTCCTGGATACACTGCAGTCTAGGAAAGTATAAATTGCCAGTACGTTAGCAGGATTCACATAATTGATAGTTTTTACATGGAGAAAAGCTTGGTCTGGCGGGTTACTTACAGGAACATTTTGAATTTAGCTTTTGTCTCCCTCGGCTCCCTAGAGTTGGAGATGCGAGGCCAGATGACGACCTCGGCTGCAGGGGGTCTGGCTGGGAAGAATAACAAACGGGTCGTTGTTCCTGGAATGTTCTCCACAGGTCAGCTGTAACGGTCGGCAGGTTTGTTATACCGAAATCAAGGATGGTCCCAGACAGGTACGCTGAGCGTGTGCTGTTTTGCAGTGCTGTGGCAAAGCAGGTGTTTGCAACAAAAGCCAAAACCGCCCCAAAACCCAACACCACAGCCCGTGTCCATTGGCTACAGAAGGGGCATCCTGTATTAGGTGGGACTTCTAGCAAGCACAGTAGGAATCGTGAATTTGAACAAGAGGGCTCTGCAGTCCATGTAGTTGAGGAAGCCTGGGGTGCCTGGACCTGCAGTTAACTTCCAGGTGCATGTATTTATTTCCCAATGTGGGGAAAAATCTGTTGGTATATTCCTTGAAATACTAATTCCTTTACTCCCTGTTTTATATAAAGAAGATTAGGAAAATATTTATTAGCAAGAAGGACTAGGAAGGAAAAGTTGAAACTTAAAATGTTCCTTTAGTTTTCACATGGTTATTTACCTGCACCAGCACCGAAGCTTAAATCTGTCTTTCAAAGGATACTCTTGGCAGTTCACACAGCATACCTAAAACTATTTTAATTTCATAACTTTTAATAGAGAAAAAGGAAAACATTCATATTTTATTTTTTCCCCATCTTTCAAATGTGTGAAAGGATGTATATTGAGTTAAACACACTGGAGCAGTGAGTAGCAGGCCACGGAGTGGTCTCAAAAAGGAATTTAATGAGGTGAGATTATATCTCTCCTCACGGACTGTGCTTTTTTCATTTTGTGAACATGTTGTGAAATTCAACAGCTTGTCAATCTTCTTTGAAACACAGGGTAGAGTATGAAAGATGGTCTATGTGGATAGCTTATATTTGGGTATGTGCGTTGTGTTTCTTGGACAGTCTCTAACTAGCCTTAGCCAAAGGGGAGAGGAATACTAGTGGTTGGAAATTTGCAGACTTTGCAACTATTGAAAAATGTTGTAACCATGTAGTGTCTGGGTTCGCTCTTTTAATGAGCATTTTGTGCTTGCTACGTATATCTAGAGGGAGAAAAAAAAAAACCCAACTTGGCCCTTTACATCTCTTTGAAGTGCAGCATAGCCCTCAGTCATCAGGTGAAATTCCCCAGAGTTCCCATTCTGAAAGTTGCTTGGAATATGTAATAGTTTTTATCGGTCCTATCCATCGAAGGGATATTAGAATAGGTGTTTTATAAATGATGCCATCTACATTTTTCATTTTTATGGCCTCATTTCTAGTATGTAATCTCTGTGATTGATGATTGGACAAGTTAACTGAGTATTAGCTAAAATACTGAGTGAGCTAGATGTGATTATTCTGTGAAATAGCTAAAATCTTTTTGCGCTTTATTGTGCACTCTCTTAAGAATAAGCAGCTTCAGACTAAATACATAAAAACAAGGGAAACCGGTTATGTCTTTACTGTAAGAATAAAAGAGCTCTGATTCAATATTTAAGAGAATGCTTGACTTAAAACACTAATGTTTCAAGTTTTACAAAAAACTAGAAGCCATGCAAAATTTATGCAAAAAAAAAAAAAGAGTAATAAATAGCAGCTTTGTCCTGTTTACCCATTACTGAGCAGTGTCTTTGGTTTGAATGCGTGTGTGTGTTTGTTTATGCATGCAAACCAGTAAACTGGCAAACTTATGAGATATTATGAGTGGAAATTAGTGAGAAGAGAGCAAGGAGGCAGGCAGTGTTGTATTCAGGGAGTATAAATCTGAAATAGGTCTTTTGTACAGGACAGAAAGTAATTACCCCACATCTATTTCTGTGCATTACAGTAACTTTGAAGGGCAGCTGTATCTGCCGAAATGGTCTTTTGTATCTGCCACCAGCCCTGCTTTGCAGATCATTTCCTCGTTCTGCAAGTTAACATGTACCATTATTAATACCCCACAAAAAGTCTGAAATATGTAAGACCCAAAGTTGCTATCAAAGAGCCGGGGGAATCACCGTCACCAGGGTTATTTTGCTTCTGAAATGAGCCGAGCCACAGCAGTTGATCGTGGTACCGCAGCCAGCCCGGCTGAAGTCAGTGGAGGGCACAGAGTGCTGTCGGGGGTTATAAAGGCTTCCATGCTCTCTGTTCAACGATAAAATGATTTTTTCCTGTAACTTAGAATTGAATACACCGTGTGAAGGTTTTGGGCAGTAGCAGGCAGCGTGCGAGGTGGGAGTGGGGCAGAGGTCCATCGAGCGGCTGGCGCTGGGGGTACGGCTCTGCAGAGCCCAGGATTTCGGCAGCCGGTGCCTCTGGGCTTGGGCCATCCCTCCCCTCGACGCCTTTCACTCGGACACCCCTCAGGAAATAAATGACACTGCTCCCTGGGTGGAGTGTTTTTACCCCAGAGATTACAAGAGGGGTCACTGATCCTGGCTCCCTGCTGGCAGTTTCTGGCCATTTATACAGAAGGGGAAAAAAGGGGTCTGCGGTCAGATTATTTGGTTAGAAGAGCCTCAGTGTTTTCTGTAGCTCTCTCACTTTGCTTTCAGCTCCCAGTGCTAGGCTGCTATCACTAAACTATTAACTCTTGCTGCCAAGCGGGTACCCCAGCTCCCCTCACTCGGCTCCAGCTTCCCCCGCAGCAGTTTTAACTCGGTCTCCAGACCCACCTTCTTCCTACCACCCAGTCCCCAATTCAGTTTCCCTGAGTTTTTCCCCAGGTAATGCATTTCTTTCTCCTCCCTGACAGTTGCTCCCACCCTTCAGGCCCCATCTTTTGTCTGGGGCCCAGGATAGAGAGTCTAAAAGAGAGCATGGCAATGGCTCAGCTCATCTTTCCTTCTCGTCTCTCTCCCCAGATCGCTGCAGCCGTGGGCCACCTCCCGCAGCGGTGGGGACACCTTCAGCTGCGAAGCTGTAGGACAGTCTGTTACCAAGTCTCCTCGTGGACTTGTACCTCAACAAGCTTGGGAGGAGTGGTGGTGGGATTCACCAAAACGTATTTCTGACATTGCCTCAGTCACCCAAATTAGAGGAATTAGAGCCTTTGCTGAAATTCTTTTCAAACATGAGCAAAAAGTGCTCCGTTGCTCCCATGCTCCATTTTGTTCTAAGATACAGCTGATCCTTTTGACTGACTGTTCTCCTCATAAATTCAATGTAAGGGAACCTTTGGCATAAAAAAAAAAAAAAAAAGGTCAGCCCAAAAGATTATATTTTGCTGAAGTTATATGCATTAAAACCAGAGTTTTACAATAGAAAAACCTATTTCTGAGGAAATCTTAGTACCACCTATTATTAACAACTCTTTCAATAATATAGCTACTGGTGTGTGTGGTGTGTGTATGTGCTATCACAAATATACACGGATAAGAAGCAGTAGTGTAAATACAAGGAAGAGAAGAATTACCGATGATGCTTTCTAGCAAGGCAGCTTAATAAAAGTTATATCTTGACCTAAGATTCATTTACACTAGTAAACCTGTAGTCGTTTCAGTTTTAATGTACTAACAATGCTTACAAATGCAATTTATAACAATAAAATCACTACCAAGTCCCTGTAGCAGCTTGCTTTCAGGTGCACGGGCAACCATTTCACTTGGCTTTAAACCCTGTACTCTTTTAAACTTCCTGTACCATTTTAAAATCCCCATGAATAAACAGATAAGCAAAAGACCAGGATGGGTTCAGTGGTCCAGGGACACTGTGTGGTATTTTAGGATATTCTTCTCTGGAATTCTTTCAGCCGCAGAAGAAAATCACTGTTAGCTGTAAAGTACCAAATGTGACCCACAGCTGTGGAGTCCAGTGTCCTCTGCCAGTAGCACGGACAATTTACATTAAAGTTAACTGCATTAACAACTGGCAGATTCCAGAAGGTGTCCTGGTGAGCAGCTGTGCTTTGGGCTCCATGATTAATTTCCTGCCTTTTTCCTTTCTGTCTACATTACTGATCCCTTGAGTTTTTGGCTGAATGCACTGGAGCCATTATAACTTAGGTGCTATCTGTTTCAGTGTTGTCTAGCAAAATGGGTCCTGGCACGATTAGTCTGGTGGAAAAAAAAAAAAAAAATCATGATTATTTTAACAGAGTGACCCTGGCCTGTGAATATTGAGGCCAAAATAATCACGGGGTTTAGTTATTATATATTTTTGCCTGCACTAATGAACAGCTACAGCACTGCCTTTTGTTAAAAGAAATTAATTTGATTTTGCAAATGTCTATGAAAATCTTAAAATATACCTGACTGAAGTAGGTTTAAACAAATGGTTAACAAAGAGGTTCTTCCTGCAGCATCTTGATTTGTCCTAGCTTCTCCATGTGGACAAATGACTCTATCAGTAGGGTTTTTTCTGGATCTCTTGTATGCTACTGGTATGATATGAACATGATTTGAGTTTGTGCAAAATTATGTGTGGAATCATGGGAAGTATGAATATTGAGCTCAGTTATATGTCAGTCTGTGGACGTCAGTGACATGTCCCGTCACTTAAGGAAGAACAATCATGTTATATTATAGCTCTTTTCAAACTTCAGAATATTCTGAAATCAACAGGCGAGAGAAGTCCCAGGGAAATGGATGTTTGAGATAAGAATGACACAATTTTGGAAACACACAGGTGGTGCTATATTTGGCCTTGGTTCCTGTGAGTCTGCTAATTTTACATGGAAATTACTCTTCTCATCTGTGTTTTGCAGTGGTCCTGCTATAGCCCTCACCCAAGGTCTGGAGCATACTCAATGTGAAAGGAATATTTGGACAATTTCACTGCCAGACTGAAAAAAAGAAAGAAGTCTGTGGAGCAAGGTGATATTTTCCAAAGCTCTGAGCTTTGGCCAAACTTGATGAATTTCACAGGAATGGCAAATGTACATTCCTAACACGTGACCAACTTGTTTGCCAAACTTGACACTTGAAAGAATGAAAGCACTAGAACTTCTCTGCTAAGCCAATGTAGCAATTTTGACTTGGCCCCACTACTCATTTTTCACTGGTCTAGGCTTTTGATCCATTTTTGTTGTTGCTGAAGCTTTCTCAAAATTATTTTCAGCAGATGCTGCCATGGAAAACCTCAGCCCAAATGGTTAAGGTTTACCAATGTTACAAGCAAGTGAAACTCTCCTAGAGAGAGGTGTGAGGCAGCTCCAGTGGTAGAGAGCTCCTCCAGTTGGGCTCTCTGATGAAAAATATTTCATGGACACAGGCAACTGAAACCGCTGGCCTCAGGTTATTAAGCAAGTGTCTTCACAGAGCTCCGCCAGAAATTTTAATGGTACAGCAGTTTCCTCTGACATACTGCATATGTTTGATGCACAATGTTGAGCCGTATGGGTAAGACGCAGGACCTTGCTGTGGAAAGGCGGTGGAGGAAAAATCCATAATTGTCCACTGAGGAAGTCCTGGATCTCTCCAATCGCAGTCTCAGAGATACGCATTTGGTGCTCAGCCATGCAGAGAGCCATAACCTTCCTTCTTCCCTGTATACATCTTTCTTTGGCCATTAAAATGGCCTTGGTTTCAGATGAGGCAGCCTTTTGGTAAGAGTTAAAAATCAGTTTCAGCCAGGAAAAAGTATCACACAATTCACAGCTCTCACTGAAAAGTATTTCCAGCTTGGCTTTTTTATTCTTCGTACTAGTACATAGAGAATATTTTATTGTTCTTGGCACTGTCTGCTTTCCACCAAAATGGATGGTCTTTTTTCCTGCAACAGTGCTCTTCAGGTTCAACAATGTAGTTCTGGGAGCTGAGGGTGAAAGTCTAAGGCAAACAGAGGTTGTCACAAATTCTACACCTTCTAGCTGAAAGGCTGACAGTTTTGAATGGCTTATGAAAGCATCACACAAAGAAGAAACCTTATTTACTTGCATTAAAAAGAATGGAAATATTAAAGCACAAAAAAATCAGTGTAAATAATAACAGCATTCCTAGGGAGAAAGCAACTGAAAACAAACTACAGCGGGCAGCACCGCATTGTTCTGGTGAAAACCTCCAAAATCGTACACATCGTTACTGGGTGGGTTTGAAAAGACTGTGCTGATAGCAAACTCACTTGGACGCACACAAGACTGTACTGCAACCCCATCGTGAATAGTTATGAAAAGTTTAAATAATTAGACAGTTGGTTGCTCTCAGGTGACCCCGGAATGGTCCCAAGCCATGAATTTGACCTCAAGTAAACCTGTGGGCTGATTGGTTGACCGCAAATAACCCTGTGGGCAAATTGGTTGACCTCAAGTAACCCCATGGGCTAATTGGTTGACCTCAAGTAACCCCGTGGGCTAATTGGTTGACCTCAAGTTACCTCAGCGTGGACCCCAAAGAGGGAGTTTGACCTCAAGTAACCCCGTGGGCTAAATGGTTGACCTCAAGTAACCCCATGGGCTAATTGGTTGACCTCAGGTAACCCCAACGTGGTCCCCAGAGAGAGAGTTTGACCTCAAGTAACCCCGTGGGGTAATTGGCTGACCTCAAGTAACTCCAAAGGCTAATTGGTTGACCTCAGGTAACCCCAGCGTGGTCCCCAGACAGGGAGTCTGACCTCGAGTAACCCCGTGGGCTAATTGCTTGACCTCAAGTAACCCCGTGGGGTAATTGGTTGACCTCAAGTTACCTCAGCGTGGACCCCAGAGAGGGAGTTTGACCTCAGGTAACCCCATGCGCTAATTGGTTGACCTCAAGTAACCCCAACGTGGTCCCCAGAGAAAGAGTTTGACCTCAAGTAACCCCGTGGGGTAATTGGCCGGCCTCAAGTAACCCCATGGGCTAATTGGTTGACCTCAGGTAACCCCAGCATGGACCGCAGAGAATTAGTTTGACCTCAAGTAACCCCATGGGCTAATTGGTTGACCACAGGTAACCCCAGTGTGGTCCCCAGAGAAAGAGTTTGACCTCAGGTAACCCCATGGGCAAATTGGTTGACCTGAAGTTACCCCAGCGTGGTCCCCAGAGAGGGAGTTTGACCTCAAGTAACCCCGTGGGGTAATTGGTTGACCTCAAGTTACCCCAGCGTGGACCCCAAAGAGGGAGTTTGACCTCAAATAACCCTATGGGCTTATTGGTTGACCTCAAGTAACCCCGTGGGCTAATTGGTTGACCACAGGTAACCCCAACGTTGTCTCCAGAGGGAGAGTTTGACTTCAAGTAACCCTGTGGGCTAATTGGTTGACCTCAGGTGACCCCAGCATGGAAATTTGACCTCCAGTAACCCCATGGACTAATTGGTTGACCTGAGGTGACCCCAGCGTGGTCCCCCGAGCTCGAAGCTGACCTCCTTTACCAGTAACGACTTATTTTTTTCTTTTCCATCTCACACGAAGGAACCCCTTTCTTAGGTTGCTCTGTCATGTCCGCAGTAAGCCGTGTGGCTGGCGTGGCTCCACTGCGCCTCTAGCGTGGCACCTGTCTCACTCTGGGGTGCCTGGGGGTTTGGTTTCCTGGCTCCCCCCTCACGTTTTTGAGAAGAGGCCCCCCCTCCGGCGCACCGGTACGGCGATGCCCATGTCCTGCTTGCGCCAGCGCCTCGCCTACGCCAGAGCTCTGCTCTCCTGCCCACCCCGCAGCACCTCACGCCTTCGGATTTCTTCGAGGAGTACGAGGGTGCTGCTGCTTTTGGGGCAGAAGGATAAGAAGATCTCAAGCTCTGTCTTTTCTGTCCAGTACAACTGAATCTCTGCGGCCCTCTCTCTATATGTACCTTTACCTTTATATATAGCAGTTGCACATTCGTCGATATGTTGACAAGACATCGGCACAGTTTGAAACTTCACAACAAGGCTCTACTAGATTGACATTCATTGACAGTACTTGTTGCCGAGGATTCGTTCTTAATCAGCGTCAACACACAGGCAAACAATTAGTCCTTAACAAGCTTGTCCTAAATTAGCCATGAGTATAAAACAGCAGAGAGCCGGCACACAGGGTTTAGCTGTTGTGTCTTGGAGTTGGTGCTGGGGTTGTATAGTTTTTTAAGGTGGGGGGGGAAGAGTACTTTTTGGCAAAGAAAGCCAGAGCTGAAGTATGATACCTTCTTTTTTTCCTGTTTTATCTCATTATTTATTGGTGGTTTATACTTCTCCTTCTGCCCTTTGAGGAGACTGGGGACAACACACCTACTCTTGACTGATCTGGTTTCTTTTTGCAACCAGGACTTGCTTTGTGGGGTTTTTCCAGCATGTTTCTTGTTGTCCTGTGGGGTTACTTTGCCTTCAGTTAGTACCTATCTTCTCTACCTACTGTACGTGTGTTTTTTTTCTCTCTTTCACACTTTACTTATACTTGTTTCTGATATTTCACATGTGTGCTTGTTGTCTTTTTTGTGCTTACTTATTCTGTGTATGTTTTTTCTTAGCCATTTCATAAAATGCCAATTGCTGATTTTGCTATTAGAATTTATACCATGCTACAAAATGCTTACACAGTCGTCGCTAGTTATATTATTCTAGTGTGCCCACATCTGTGTTTAAGGCAATTCTTACCTCTTGCTTAATTTGTTTCTACCCTCTGTGTGCAACAGGCCACCACTTTGGCTACCTTGCTCTGTGGTGGGTGGCCATTCGGCCACAGTGGTGAGCATCCCTTGACGGACTGTGCGTTTACTTGAGGGAAAACATTGAGAAAATATCATCCTGGGGAGATTACCAAGACTTACTCTAGGCACGAGTAAATGGCTAGGCTTTCCCCCAGCAGGTTCCCAAGGCTTACTTCAGTTCTGTATGTCCTCAGACACGGATCATTGGACAGGCTTTCCCCACCTTAGCTGCCGTCTGCTCTGGGGACCACAAGAAGCGGAGAGCAGCTGTGGTCTTTTCCCGAGCCCTCTCCAAAAGGAGGGCTCCAGCAGCACCCAGAGCCCAAACACTGCTACAAGTGTCGCAGGAGCTGGTGAGACCTAGGCTGGGGGACGAGGTTGCCTGTACTTCTCTCCTGGCTGCACTTCTGAATTCCTGAGGAGAGTCTTGGGACTTGGCGCACCCTCGGGTGAGTGTGGGCACGTTCCCTTCTCTTGGGGTGGACGAGCCATCCAAAGTCCTGAAAATGAAGAGCAGTGAGAGACAAGTTCTAAATTCTTCATCTTGGTGGGTCTCTATCTCACCTGGAGAAAGATGAACGTTGCCTGAAATTAGGAGTAATGAAGTGGAAGGCATGGGACTTCTGTCCTGAGATAGAAAGGAGGCAGGAAAGGAAAAGCTATTTTTAGGTGCATGTGAAGGGACTGCCTAGCTCTGTAAACATTTGGGTCATTCCTATGGCTCACACTGGAATTGAGAGTTTCTCCAACATAGGCTAGGACAAGCCACTCTTCATTAGACCCGCTGACAGGAATTCCTTCTTCCCTTTGTATTCAAGGCCTTATGAGAGAGAAAAAAATCCCAGTCTTGCTATCGCTACTTGAGTCAAGGTCTCAAAATCTAGGCTTGTCTCATGGAGGAGGAAGGGAAGAGGACACAAAATAAACCAAGAAGAAGAAAAATAAAAGCAAGAACTAATAAATAACCAGACAGCCCAGAATCTGATTACAGGCAGCCAGACCCCAGGTCCACTTACGCCTTAATGCCCAGACCCAGGGGTTTTAGCAAAGCAGAGCAAAAGTACTTGCTGGGAAGACTGGGCCGACTAGCCTCAGCCGAGTTCCTCTCCATCTGCCTGGTGGGAGCCGTCCTCTTCGCATCTAGCGCAGCAGTTCAGAGGATGCTGGTTTTGGTTGCTGGCGCACACCCAAGAGACCTGCAGTGACACACCAGGAGCGACGGGCAGCGTGTCCTTCTGGAGAGCACAGGGGACAACCAAGGGCAGTGCCCTGAGACCTTGGCTACCGTAGTTGGAGCTGTAGCTGAATCATCCTCACTTTCAGCGGTGACCGGACCCCAAGGTCAATGCCGGGGGAGTTGTGTGTTCTCTGGGGAAGCCTAATCAGGTGAGGGACGTATCCTGGCACTTAAAGTAGGCAGAGTAGGACTTCTGATGCGAGCAGTCGCTGTGCCTTCCCACGGCGTGCCTGGGGGCTTAGTGTCCATCCACCTGAGGAGATACATAACAAGCCTTTCCTTTTCCAGGTGCAACCTCCAGCACTGTAATCCAGATCAGAATTTTAAGCATGTACAGTTTTGTTGAATGCAGGATACTGTAGGCATAACTTTTAGAACTTACTCATGTTGGAAGATGAGATTTGGATTGTGTAGCCTGTCATAAAATGAAAAATCTGCCTAGATTTCATGATCTTATTTAATTATGACTTTATTTTGTCACTGTATGTTTATGCTTGTCTCTTCTGTAGATCTTCACAAATGGATATAAGGCCATGTCTGACACCAGAGTACATTCTTCCTCAGGAAAGAATACAGTTAAGAGAAAATATGTGGGGTGTTTTCTAGTTACAAGCCAGTATTTTAGTTTTATTTCCCCTCTCTGCATTAGGTGATTTATCTATTTGGGAAATCTCCAGCAGAACCAGAATGTAATTGCTTTAGGACAGGTTATGAAATTTTTTAAAAGCATTATTAAATCAAAGCCAATAACCATTACAGAACTGTGATACTAGAAAATAGTAATAAGAATTGGTCATGCATTAAAAATCCACATCTATAGACACAAGTATAGCTATACTGTTAGAGAAAGGTACAGATTTAGCAGTATTTAGGCAGCTGTAAATACATAAAAGGATAAGGCTAAGCAGCATTTAATTTTAAAGCTGCGTAGATTTTCACTGCTTTTATAGCTTTGGATGATGTGCTGTGCAGCTGCCACTGGTTTGAGGGGACAAAAAGAAAGAAGGGAGTAACAAAAGGTCTGAAGTAAAACCGGGCTCAAAATCCCTTTCCATTCTGCCTCTAACAACTGGCTGCAGGTTTCCACTTTTGGTATCACAAGGTCTATTCAGCAAGCAAAGGTCTGACTATGGCATAGCAGTTCTAACACTCTTCTATTGTCATATGTTCTTAGAATCAATTTAGTTTGAGTGATGAGCAAGAAGTTATGTCATTCCCAATCTTGCCATCAGTTTCTTTACCTTCTGGCAGTGCTTGGATTTGTTAACATCTTGGGCTCTCCTTTGCATCTTCCTGAAATAAGATGAATGCTCACACACACACACAAAAAAGAAAAACCTGCAGAGGAAAAGAGAAGGAATGACACCATCCTGCAGAATTTAACATAACTGGATATTATTTCATGAAGACAAATCTACAAAAGAAAATTGATTGGTCACTTATGCAGTTGATATAGTTACACTGCTTCTAAGCTGTTATATTGATGTATGTCTTCTTCTGTTCCTTCATCAGGAATATAATCTTTTCAGTATTGTATATCCATACAATAAACTCTCCAAGAGAGACCTTGGGGTGCTCCATGGTATTTTACCCTAGACAAGAAACTTTCAAAGCAGTCTTAGTTTCAAATTTTCACTCCTGTGGTTCACCAGTACAGAGGGAAAAATGAATATGCACATTTCTGATGTGCTGTTAACAAAAAATATCCCTTTCAAATGGTCTTTCATTCAACTTCTGAGTTAAAATTTCTTTACTGCAATGTTTTGCTGAATTTCTTCACAAAGATTGCTTGTTACCCATGCAAACTCAGGGACCCAGTTTCAGGTGGTTGACTGCAGGATTGAGGGTATATTCCCAAATGCACAGAAATCCTATTAACTTCATACTTCAACTATGTCCTGAGCTTTGATGCTACAACAGCTCAGCACTTGTTTCTTTATTTCTTCCCTTTTAGAACGCCAGTACTGGGGCTCAGACCTGCAACTTCCCAAAATGCCTTTTGAAGAAATCATGTACAATGATGAAAGTGCATACAAGTGGCTGTGCACCCTAAAGAAAGTAGGAATTGTGCTGCTAACAGGAGCTGCTACTAGGCAGGGAGAGTTGGTTAAACTTGGCCACAGGATTGGGTTCCTGCGTCTCACTTTTTATGGGTGAGTTTGGTTTTTAATATCCTTGCTTTGCCAGCTATGTAATCACCTCTAATGTATTTCACTTCAGCTTGCTGGACCTCTTTCATGGATTAAATTATTAAAATAAGGGGAAATTTTTTCTTCTCTGCATGTTAGAAAATGTGGTGTCGATATTCTGTAGGAGAGGATTGTTTTGCTATCACAGGCAGGGTATGTAAAAAGCATCAGCTATAACATCTGCTGAGAGAAGGAAAAATGCCTGAAAACAGATGATGTCAAATCAAAGGTAACCACAAGATAGTTGTACTTATCTATACCACAGAACAAAATCAAAAATCCCTAATCCAGTCCAGGCCCCTTCCGAATAGAGGAATTTATCTGTACTGAAACTTTTTCTTAGCCTGATTTCGAGCCATGCAAATGGGTAAGACTTGGATGACTTTATTGTGTTTCTCATCACCAAGAAGGGCAGAGCACTCATTTCCCTGCTTTCAACTGAGTCTGCTCTGGAAAGCCGCAACCAGTCCCAGAAAGCTTTTGGTTTTGTTTTGGTTTTTTTTTAAGACTGCTTTTTTGGCAAAAGTAAGAGCTTAGCCAGCAGGAGTGGAAGCAGGAACTTGTAAATCATCCTGTTGATGTCAAGAGGTGGTAAACTGAACCTCTACCTCCTCAAGCCCCTACTAGGTGAGTAAACAAATGATGATGGTAGCTCACGTCTTTCTGAGCTGAGTTGGTGACCTCCATGTAGCTAAGGAAAGTAGTAGCATTATTAGCTAACATATTGCCCTGTCCCTCCCCCCCAGCTGTTGGTATAATTTTTTACAATGCATATAAAAAACCCTATTATTTGGATGTGTGCTTATTCTTAAAAAAAAAAAAAAAAAAAAGACAAAATAGATAGTAACATTTAAACATAATTGTGATTTCTTGGTGCCTGAATAGCCACCAAAACCAGAATGTTCAGAGTTTCCCATCTGAAAAGGTCCCTTCTCCCCCATAATAGAATAAAAGATAATAAAAATTATGGCAAGAGTTCTCCTTCACTTGGAATTACCTCTAGTTCATAACATAAGCAAACAAACCATGTGGGTAATAACCAGTGTCTCCTCCTTTGTCTAAAAAAAAAAAAAAAACTGAAAAAAATAGAAGTGGGAAAAAAAATTCAACCTTGGCCAGAAAGATCACATTCCCTCAAGATTGCAGGTCCGAAGGAAAGATTTTCTGCCCCTTAACACTCCTTTGTGAAGGCACACAGGAGCCCTGCTGGGTATGTAATGCAGGTGAGGTTGGTAAAAGCAGCACTGTGATACCAGAAAAAATACGTTAACTCAGAACGTTAATTGTAAGGTGAAGGGGAGGAAGGTGAACAAAAGGTCCCTTCTTCAATCTGTGGTGCTTATTAAGACTTACTGTTACATCTTTGTTTAGCAAGTATTGTTCCATCATCAGCTATAGAAAAAGATGTCATTGATGCTGCTGGCTTTTAGATTTAGTGAACAATTTCTAAGAGGCAGAGAAATAGCTGTTGTGATATACTAGCAAGTTCTAGCAGCATACAAGTTGCTTCTGACCCAATCTCCATCCTTCATTTTTGTTTCATTTATGTTGGAAGTCAACCTGTTTGTGCAGAATTTTTCCCCCCGCTTCAAATTGGGAAAGCTGGGTCAAGGAATCTTCTAGAAATTAGCAGAAACCGAAGTGAACTCATAGCATGTAGAATAGCCTGTGAGAATGGCACTTTAAAATCTTTTTTTTTTTAATTGTCTTCCAAAAAGAGGGGATAGAGAGAATAACTACTTTAAAATACCATTAATATTATGAAGCTTTTTTATCAGTCCCAGCTGCCATGATAAATATTTGTAAAGCTTATAAGGGAGTAATGTATAAATGTACTAGGGTAGTTAAGATAATGTACTTTCATTAAGGTGTGGTTTCCTCTTTCTGCTTACTGTGCCAGAAGGAAAAGTGGTTTTCAAAGTTAACTGGGATTCAGTCAGGTTAATCCTACTGAAATAAAGGGGAGCAGAACCCCCTGCTCGACTTGGAAACCTCATCCAATTCTACAAAACATTTTCTACTGTCAAAAGCATTCCTAATGTCAAGCACTTCTATGGTGTCAATTTAAAACTTGCATCATTATGAAAATACTACTGCTTTCCATTTCTGTTTTGATGTGATCCTAATAACAGATAACGAGGAGATTCTTAGGGGTATCCAATCCTGATCCTATCTGAGGGCGTTTCACAGCTTTCCTCGGTATCTGAAGGATAAAAGATTCATTGGGTTTGTATCCAGACAGCTGCACAAGCGTTTTGTGTTAGGAACGAAAATAACAAGCCTCAGATAACAACACAAAATGTTGGTTCTTTGTTAAAGCCTACCACTAAAAGAAAATATGTAATATCTCCAAAATACCTCAGGGGAGAGGAAAAAAAAAAAAAACAACACTAAAAAACCTAAACAACAACAACAAAACCCCCATACAACCCCTTCAACATATACCATGGACTAGTGCTTGGGTTACAACAGAACCTTTAGTTGCTTTCCTAAGTTTCGGGGATGAGGAACTGGATCTAGAAGAAGTATGCAGATCCTAAAACTGGAAATCATCTTTAAATCTTCCAGACTAATGCTCTTGACATGGCAGCTCACTGTTTCACCTCTTGTCCGTCTGCTGAGCCCTGTAACATGTTTTTCACAAAGGCATTCAAAAGTTTTCGATATTTAACTCGGCAGCATTGTAAGATAAAAATCTACCGTTCTGCCTGGTACTCTGTCAGCCCTTACTCATCCTTGCTGTTTAAAATAACTGCCAACTGTCTGTTTGAAACTGTCTGCAACATCCAGCTTGCGATAACTCTGCTGTGTTTGAGAGACTGAAAAGTCCCTCGCTGTGTAAATGTGCATTAACTGTTAGGATAGACTTTCCTTGTCTAAGTTCAGCTAGCAGGAGAGTCAGGCTGCCCTAGGGAGACTTGCCAGTTTATCAGTTGTTGTCAGAATGTTGGTTTTTTTCCAATTGAAAAAAGTTAGTCTTGCCCCTCACTGACTCTTCCCTAATACGATTTTAAACAGTAATGATTATTAAATGCTTCACCTTGTTTAAAGTCAGCTTGAATCATTGTTTACTCTCTTTAAGGGTGGTTTCAATAAAAGTAATTTGTCAGGATGAGTTCTGAGTCTTTGAGAGAGAGAGATTTAAAAGTGTTTTAATACATCCTACAAAGAACCTCCTGCCCATTAATGTTCCATACAAGATCAAGGTTGAAATGTGACCTTGGTCCACACCATTTGAGCAAGTAATGGTTAGAGCTCCTTTCACTGTTTAAATCAGATTTACTATTGGTGTTGATTAAACATTATTGTTATGTTTCCTTAAGTATTAGCATTCACAATAAAGGAATGATAAAAGGCTGTAAATCTCCTAGCTTTTCCAAAACCTATTTGTTAATTCATGTATTTATTAGGCTGCAGAAAGAGGGATTCAATGTTATGGAAATTTTCCAATTGACTACGGATTCTGCATTTAAAAGAAAACATACTTGGTTAGAATATTCGGTTTTGTTGAATTTTTTTTTTTTTTTCTTTTTTGCTTTTTAAGCATAGCTGTAGTATTTGAAAGTCTTGAAGTCTGGTTCACATCTTCCCAATTGAGCCACCAAATGGTTAGATTTAAGTCATTTGACAGTTGCTAATCACGTTTTTGTGTATGATTGGGTCGATCTGCAATATTAAATTAAAATCTGAAGAGCATAAGGTCAAAGGGAGCCTGACATCCAAAGACCAGTTTTGCAGACTAGACTGGGTTTCAAGTAACAAAGACCAGCTCTGCCACAGGGTGAAGTCAACAAGCTACCTACAGACCAATGTCCAGCTCTGAAAAAAAGAGTGTATGCTCCAGTGCTAAAGGAAAAGCCCAGTTATAAAAGGGTAGGATGTGAATGACACAATGTGCATATTAGAGCCAAGACTTTTGGAGGAAGAACCAACACTGCTGAAAACACTTCTTTTTTTTTTTTTTTTTTTTCCCCCCAGATACGTTGCCAGTTTGCAAGGAGAGAAAGTAACTGTATACACAAAGGCTCTGGAGTTCAGAGCCAGACTCAGTGAGCTGATTTGGGGCATATTGCTTATGTCTTGGCTTTCATTTCTCCAGTTCAGAGATCAGATACTGTTTAGCTGTCTCCAGGATGCACTGTAAGGATGCCTTTAAGGCCATACAGTAAAAGCAAACGCAGCACTCACGGTAATACAAATGTAAGCTGCCAGAACTGTACGGCACAATTATCCTGCCTAGGAGGTGCACAAGGTGAGTTTGTTACCCAGACAGATGAACCCTGACCCAAAGTTTACTTGAGTCGTTAGAAGGATACTGCCTGCCCCTGCCCTTGAGTTTTTCTGGCATTGGATGAAGTCTATGGGAAACATTTTACAAAAGCAACTCTCATCTGTTTGGGTGCGTGTGTGGTTTGCAGGCAAAAGTGACCCACTGCTCCTGAGCATTGACTTCTCAGTGCGTTGTCAGGAGTTGTTGGTTTATCTCTGTTTAAGAGGAGTTTCTTTAGTTGCAAAGGCTGTATATAGAAAGTTGGGTTGCAAAATATTATACCTTTTCAAAAGAGTTGTTCTTCATTTTGCTGCACAGCTATCAACCAAGTCTCCTTCCTCCCCGGGCACATGCACACAGGTTACAGCCCCACATCTTCAGCAACATTTAGCTGCTCTCATCACTGTACTGGTGATGATAATGCTTTGAATTTGAACTGGTTTGAATTTTTTTTTTTAATGACTCCTTAGACCATGTTTCTTCCTTAAGAACTCTGCTGGGAGAGGGGAGCGGGAAGAGAGAGCAAGGAAATCCTAAAATACTACAAAATACAAGCAGGATCACACATAAACTTTGTATTGTTACATGTAGTGGTTTAAAAATTATTCATAAAGTATTTTTAAAAAGTTAAGTCACAAAACTAGTTTCAAATGTTTTCATACAGCTGTGTGTGAAATGGTAGCATGCTAAACATATCAAAAAATAGGGAACTGTATTCAAACAGCTTAAAAACCCAGTGTTTGCTAAATGTGTAATTTATCACACAAAGTCCTGAAAAAGACTTTAATGGGTTTGGCTTATTTTTGGATGCTGGGTGGGGGGGTTATAAGGAACGAGTTTGGTCCCCCCCCTCCCCCCCTCCATGTATAGCTGGAACCCAGCCTAAAAAGAGAAGAAAAGACTTCTTTCCCTATAGTATCTTTTCTCCTAATTCAACCTGTTTTGTTTTCAGCTATAGTTATTGTAGTGCCTGGTCTTGTTGCTCTTACATATTTCCTGTAATAGCAGAAACTCCATTGAGTTTTCGGTCTTAACAACAGACTTAGAACAGTATTTTACAGTCCATCTCTTCACCTTTAAAACAGAAGTTCATTTCTTACTGGCGTCCAATTCTGAAGTGGCTTTTACAACTGTAATAAAATAATAACTTTGGGTAATTCCCTTGGTATTTCACTAGCAGCCAAATACAAGGCCTACCAAATATTATAAATAAAAGGATAAATTTGGAATTGGTGAGCTTGCCAAATAAAACATTACCTCAACAGGGCCATGAATTTTAAACTGAAATGTAACAGCAATGAATATAACCCTGACACATGGAAAAACAAAAGCCTTTTTTCTTGTCTAGATGTCTGGTACATGCTACTTAAAATGTCATTACTGTCAAGAGCGGACTGTATCAGCCATATAACAACACCAAGGGGTTCAACCCTTTTAAATTACCTTTTTCTTTACGTTACGGAGGCACAACTCCATTAGCAAGCTCTCCAGTCGTACCGCAGTTCATTTCTCCAACTTCTCATGCCCTGGACCTTGCGTTCCTCCCCTGTTCTGAAGCCTTGGCCAGGGCTTGGGGGGCAGGAGGGGCTTCCCTGGGGCCCCCGCTCTCCCAGCTGCACCTCCCGCCGGCCTTCAGCGGCAGGAGAAGGATATGGGTCCCAAATCTCCTACGAATGAGACTTGGGTATTTAATAAAGGGCAAGGCCAGGTGATTCAAGTGTGGCTTCAGTTCCTAGCGCAGGGGTTTGCCAGGATGTAAGGGCAGGCTGGTTGTCTGCTCAGGGAGACCGAGCCCACCTTGCCACTTAATGCCAAAAATTGCTACACCTGCCTGGTGCCAGATTTCCTCCTCTGTCAAACAGCCTGAGCAGCTGATATTGAGATCTGTCCCTAATTACTAAACCATTGAGCTCTGCTTTGCTCTCCCCAAGGGCCAAGAGTCCTCTGACATGACCCACATTTTCTTCCTTTACTTCTGTGCGTTCTCCCCGCAACCGAGTTGATACTTCAGCTCGGTTAAGACTTTGACAAAGTAAGGTTGATTTTTTTCACGTTCAGCACCAAGTTCCCTATTAACATCTCTGACTTCAAGTCAGTAACCTGAGCGTTGACCGAAGCTCCTTGCGTGGAAGGAAAGCTCCCGGGGACCAGCTCCCCTCGCAAAGCCTAACAGCACAAAAACACTGAATGCTTCTGCAGAACTTTACAGTGATTTCATACAGTACTACCATTCCAGCAATTGTATATATTGCATATAAATGAGACAATTAAAATATGTCAAACTGTTTTAGAACCATCAAGCAACACTGGAGCCTTTTAAATGAAAGATACAGTGAACCTAGCTACCTTCAACACTAATGACAAGGATGATATAACCGGCTATTTTTTGGCTGTAAAATTGGGAACTACGGAAGCGTGGTTGAAATTATCATACTTGAGTACTGAAGTCATGTACTGATGAGTATGTGCTGTACCACATAATAAAAATTATTTCTCCCAGGCAGTTGAACACATTTGCAAATATTTAAGGGGGGGGGGGGGGGGGGTCCCCCTACCAATTTCACAAATTTAGTTTTAGCATTTTGCATAGTTTCTATACTAAATACTACTCTTAGAACAAAAGTGTTTGTATAGTCTCTATAATCATTTTAGTCTGCATGTTCTTTAGCCTATTTTCTTTTCAAACTATTATTAAGAAGTAATGCTAGACACACACCATCTGAAACATAATATATGGGGTCTTCAATCATGTGAACTCTGTACCAACAAAACATGTGGTTCTTGGTCTTAAATTCTCCTGCATGGTGTGTCACTCGAAACAGATTTTGATTGTACCACAACATGATATATTCATGTCTTTGTCATATAACTAAGACTTTTTTTTCCTGCAGTTCTAAGTAAATTTGCTTACTGAATTTTGTCAAATTTCAAGACAGAAACTATGTAACAAAATAAACAGGGGTAGTTTGCAGAAAGAGCATCAGAGAAAGGGAAGAAGTTACAAAGTCTTTCATCAAGACATTTTCCTTTAGCGGCAAGTCTTCGAGTTACAGGAAAGATGCCCCTGCAAAGGATACTCTATTTTCTAAGGTCACAAAGCTTTAAAAATAGTTTTGGGGGAAAGTAACATAGCTTTTAACAGTTTCATATTTCCTTGATAATGTGCTCCACCTAGCAGGGAAAAATGGAAGTTTGATAAAAAGAAATGGGCCAACTTCCACCCTCTTATTTCTGAAGCCTGGGTAATAAGATGATGATTTATCCTAGCAGATACCTCTTGGTTAGTGTCTTCAGCTGATCTTTGCGCTCAGCCAAGCACTGCCGCTGGGAAGCCATCATTCTTCTAGGCACCGCACTGGGGCCAGATGTGCCGTGGCACACTTCAGTTTCTGGCCTGATTCTAGGGCTGCTGAAATAAGCTGCCTTTGCTGGGGTGGGTGGACACTGCTAAACCATTATTTCCCTATAATTCTACAATATTTTCGTGTTCAAAGACAGAATGACTCTTTCGTACTGTGATTTCAGAGTTTCAATGTCTACTGGCTGGCATGCTGGCTGGCTGGTTTAACATGTTTTCTCTTTTCCCTTTCATTATAAAGACCAACTTGGCAAGTGCAAGACAAAGCAGATGCTAACAATGTGGCTTATACGACCGGGAAACTATGTTTTCACACCGATTACCCTGTTCTGCAGCATCCACCTGGGGTAAGGTGAATCTACTGACTTTTTCACAACACAAAAGGGGAAAGGGAAATGTTCCTATAGCGTGAAATACAATTAGCATTCAGTGACTCTGAATTTTGTCTTAAAAGAGCAACATAAAAACAACGATATATTAATCTGCATGTAACAGTCTATATACACATGGGTATGCAATATATGCATTCTGATGTGTTCTGTATAACAAGCCCATTACGTGTCCTGTAATTTTTAAATGGAATTTACACATATGAGAAAACATTAGAGTCCTGTATGTGCTTTTGGTACTGCTTTCATTATGTTCAAAAAGTTAGGTGTCTAAATGCTATAGTCAAGTTGTGACATTTTAGGACTCATCTGTTCACCTCAGGAGGGGAACGTATTAGAAGAAATATGATTAAGATGTTAGATTCTGTTTTCTGTGAATGGACTGAAGTTAGACACTTATTTGCCCTTTCATAATAGACTAAAAAAAGGGGCATTCTGAAAAGCTGGACAGCCACCACAGAACATATGTTTTCACCTAGTCCTTGTCATATCAAAGTCTAATCCACAGAGTTCACCGGAGAACTGGAAAGTAGTAGAAACAAGTACAACGCTGGAAAAGCTGGCATCTATAAAATTGCCCCTCCTAATGTTGTGGAGTGCTTTGTATCAGTTATTTCTATAATTAGACAAAAAGCCAGTGTGATTTATCCACAAGTAAGTACCAAATACTTCACACTAACATCACCTTTTATAATCATTTAGATACTGTTCGTTAATGTGGAATAAGAATGGAATAGGGCTTCATTAACAGAGAGCAGATGTGAATTAGCTCACTGTCTTGTCTGTGGCAGAGCTCATGCTCTGCTATGAAATATTAGAAAAGGAACATAACCTTTTTCATTCAAACGTGCTTGTAAGAAATAAAAGTATTAAAGGACATTGAATTATTTTTGAACATTGTCCTGAAGGTGCAGTTTTCTTTATTTATCTAGTTATTACACAATATTTGAATTCTTAAGATGTATTTGTTACAAAAATTTGAAGAAATGTTTTTAAATGGATGATGATTAGTTTCAGAACTGTCCCATAAAAATAGCTTTAGGATTTCCTGGGTTTTCATCTGGCAACTATTTTTCCAGGAGATATCCTGATTAAAAAAAAAAAAAAAAAAACAACAAACTACTGATGATTAGATCTAGCAGATACATTAGCTCTCTAGAACATAAAGCTAAATGCTCATTTGAACTAAATTCTTCCTTTGAACTTTTCCAGAGTCATTTACCATGAAGTACATTACTGCAGCCCTCCTTAGCTGTGCTTGCCCTGCGCAAGGCTGGCTGTGACCACAAAAGAAAAAAGCTCGTGGCCTTGTGCTCCCTTCCGTGGGAGCCCTGAGTCCTCCCCCCAGCTTGTTGGCCAAAAGGAGCATGGCAGGAGGGTGGGAAGCTGCTTCATCAAATGAATAAACTACCTTATGTGCTTTCTAAACAAGTCCCCCTTTTGCACTCTCAGTTATTTCAGTTTCCCCCTTCATCGCCATCACCAAGGACCATGGGTCCAGCTGGTGAGGACATTCTGGGACAAACCCTGTTCTCTGCTCCTTTTTCTTCTCCTGGTTTTTTTTGTTCATGTTTTGGTTTTGTTTTTTTTTTCTCCTAGTGGTCTCACAAATAATTCACCATCACAAACGCTGTTACCATTGGTGTGACATATATTTTGTGTTGTTTGGCTGAGATGAGCACTTAGACTTTGTGTGATGCTGGACTCCCTAATGCCACAGGGAGTTTTACTGCCTGTGTCAGTAGCTCAGATTTATACTGGGGCAACTGAGAGCCCAGTTTAGGCTTTCTGCTCTGTCTTATGCCTTGGCACTTTCACTGTGAGGTGAAATGAAACTGTCTTAATCCTACTTTATCATAGAGACACTGGGCCTGTTGCATTCAGTGAGAGCCGCCTTTTCCCCCTCTGTGAGCAGATAATTTGCAGCAGGTTTTGTTTCTGCAAGAGAAAGCTAATCCTCCTTGCTGAGATAAGACCGCAATGCATTTAAAACTCTGTGGCTGCCACAAAGAGGGACTCCAAGGAAAGAGGCGAGACCAGAGCTTTGCAGTTGACTCGCAGGTTGCAAGCGTTAGAAGATATCCCAAATGGGATGGATTTATGAATGCCCTACTTTAATTTTCTGCCTTTGTGATAGTGGTGGCAGAGGGCTGTGAAGCTGCAGTGATGGGAACTCAGTCTTTCACTGAAAAAAAACCCCCAAACAACCCAAAACCAACCGAAAAAATAGAACCACAGATATGAGGGAACTGATACTAATGAACTGTTAAATATGCAGGCTAATTCTTTTTGTAATGAGATGTTCATTCATTGCAGGTTCAGTTTCTCCATTGTATAAAGCAAACAGATTCAGGAGGTGAAAGTGAAGTTGTAGATGGATTTCACGTATCCAACAAGCTGAAGAAACAAAACCCTCAAGCGTATCAGATCCTGTCCTCTACTGCTGTAGACTATACAGATGTTGGGGTGGACTACTGTGATTTTGCTGTGCAATGTAAACAAAGGATTATAGAGTGAGT
The DNA here is from genome assembly GCA_035590195.1 of Aviceda cuculoides. Taxonomy (NCBI): domain Eukaryota; kingdom Metazoa; phylum Chordata; class Aves; order Accipitriformes; family Accipitridae; genus Aviceda; species Aviceda cuculoides. The sequence continues at coordinate 23,385,199 of JAVJGG010000021.1, read as the reverse complement.
AGTTTCAACAACATCGAAAAATAAAACCCCTGGTTTATGGTGGAGTTCATGTTGGCAGGAGAAGGTCTGCTCCTGCCACCTTGTGGGGAAACACTGGTTTAACTTGGTCTGTAGTTATTTGGGGGTTTGGGGGATTTGGTGTTTGGGTTCGGTTTGTTTTTTGGGTTTCGGGGTGGGGTTTTTGCCAGTGTATGACTTGTTCTGTGCTTTGTACCACCACAGCATAGTTTTCCTTATTTTGCCACACTAGCAAGAAGTGGTGGTAATTAGAGCAGCTCCTAGGTAGAGACACAGGTTGACAGCAGCTGGGTCTGTTACTAAATTCCAGCCGATGCACATCTCTATCATGCCAAAGAGAGGTCACAATTTGAAGCATTTAGGTTAAGAACTGTATACTATAAAAAGATCAAATGCAAATGTTAATAATCTCTTCTGCATTTAAAAGGTTTATGATTCTGCAGTTAAAGAGTATAGTATATGTAGATTTCTGAGCAAATTGTCTACAGTTTCTCCTGATTATTCCCTTTTCCTAGTTAGGCTTAATTATCAAAATGCAACCCAATAACAATCTGAACTTCAGTACAGAAACCTACTGAAATTCCAGCAGCAGAGCTCAGTTGTTGTTTAACCATCTTAAAATGTTTCAGTAACAACATAATACATTCTTTTTCCTTTCCTTCTCTGTTTCATAGTGTGGATTCCAGAGGCCAAGCAGTTCGCATCAATTATAATAATGCAACAAGGGACACAGTGTTTGACATACCAGCTGAAAAAGTGAGGCCGTTTTATGCAGCTCTAAAGGAATTTGATGATTTATTAAACAGCACAGAATACAAGTTTACTTACAAGCTGAAACCAGGTCAGTAAGTTGCTTCTCCTCGCAGTGATTTTTCACATGTTTTTCCTAACAGTCAAAACACTTGAGCGTTGTTAGCATTGGTTCTGAGAGGAAATTTCAGTCCTTCTATCACCTATTTTATTTCATACTGTATCATTACATTCATCTCATAGATTTCTTTTGCGATTTTTATACTACAAAGGGGAAAAAAAAAAAGGTGGGGCGAATAGAGTCTATCTATTGATTAGTCCAATGTGTCTTTATACTACATAAAAACCCCATACCATGTAGGAAGTTGTAACTTGTCATATCAATAGCACCAGAGATGGGAAATATTGTGTGTAAGACTGCTGTGCCACCCCAATTCCCTGTCTGGTCATTAAATGATGCACAATCACATAGTTTTTCCTCTGCTTCATTTGATGCAGAGTATGGATGTTAAGCCAAATGATCCATCTTTCCTTATGACACTTTAATTTGTTAGTGGGACACCTTCCCAATGGCTGCAGGGGTTGCAAAACAGCCAGAAGATGATATAGATGCGTAATGTTCATAACGCTGCAGGAAACTGAACAGCTCCGGGGGGAATTCGGTTATGGTCTTTGCTTAGACACCGAGTGCCGGCGTAATGCTGGATGAATTACCGAAGGTCACTGCGGCTCTGCTGCTTTTCCTGGGTGGCCTGTGCAAGGCAGCTGGAAGCAGATTTGCAGAAGTGCTCTAAACTTCATCTAGAGTTGTACTGGGCTGTGTTTTGAGCATAAAACATGCTGCAAAACTGCCCTTTACTCTTTAAAAGTCAGACCGTGCATATATTTAACTAGTTTGGCCTTAATCTCTGTTCTTTCACTCCCCAGCTATAAAATAAAGATATGAATAGTCTCTCATGTCTCAAGAGATGTTACAAAAGTAAATTCATTAGTGTATCTGACTGCCTTAGGTACCATGATGCTAGAGTCTTTAAAATGTCTATGAGGAAATGAATCTCTCTCTGTTGGGAACATGCAATAAAATAATTTATAAGATCACATAATAAATGGTAAAACAAAGTACCTCACATTACATTAGTACCATCCATCCCATCAATTAAAATGGTGATAGAGGGGAGGGGGAAAAGGGAAGAAAGATTATAAAGTTATTTAATTAGAGATTTATCATAACAGTGGCACACAAGGGAGAAAAATTAAAATGGCATGCTAGCTTTAATTATGTGATTTCCTAACTTTCAATGGCTTGACTTTGTTCTCATAAAATTCTTTTAACAGGGACAGTAATGCAGGATGAGTACAGTACAAATAGTACCAGACTGATCAAATAAAACTCATCCTAGTGGCTTTCACCCTTTTTATCCTTTTGGTGGATTTGCTGTAGTCGCCTTTCCCCTCAAGGCCTGCTTTTTTCAGCGTGGACTCCTCTACCAATCAGCTCTTTTAATTCCTAGTTGTACAAGAAAAGAAGCAGAGGCCAAAAGGAACCTGCCCTCTCCGGTTGAGAATGACCAACTAAATTAAAATTACTGTGTCATTGCCGTGTATCTCCAGCTGAGCTACTTGAAATTCTTGCTCCCTAACTGTTGATATCAATCTGCCTCCATGTTATCTGTTTGAAGGAATCGGCTATAACATAGCAAACATTGAACTCTGTGCAATCTCTTTATAGGAGACATAGTGACGTTTGATAACTGGCGCGTGCTTCATGGTCGCCAGAGCTACCAGTCGGGATCAGAAGTGACTCGTCACCTGGAAGGTGCCTATGCAGACTGGGATGTGGTCATGTCAAGGCTCCGGCTCCTAAGGAAAAGGGTCCTGAATAAGGACTTAACTTTCTTATAACTAGAATGAGCAAAACCTTGATTGTCTAACCTAAAAAAAAAAAAAAAAAAAAAAAAAGAATCATGTTTTCTTGTCAGAATCTATCATCACAAATATATTTTTGAGGTTCCTAACACTTTAAGATTTATCTGTGCCCTGGTCCTTGAATCTATAAAATGCATTGCTACCTCTGTCAGTTTATCTGCTTTTTAAAATCAATGTGCAAAATGGCTTGAAAGACTATCACTTTACTGGGCTGACTGGGAATCACAATGCCTTCCTTTGCCTCCACAAATGTACATGCCCTCCCTAGAAAGCTTGGAAGGCAGCATCAAAACAGAGCTTAAAGTATTGCTCACTAAAGGTTTGTTATGAATAACACCTTCCTCTATTTTCAGAGAGGCATTCTTTATTGCATAAATCATAACTAAAATTCATTATCAAAATAAACAACCGCTGCTGTGGAGTTATTTTTATATACACACGTTTCTAGGTAGAACTCCACTTTAATACAAAATGTCATTCAATAGATACTGTATTCTGTGTATCCCGCCGTACATGTGACGACTTTCACAGCCACAAATAATTTTCCTACATTTCTAAGTCCATAAGCTCAGAAATTATAGAGCTACCAGAGAACGCATCGTATTAATTTTCCTCTGCATTAGGAATAGAAATAAATCTCAGTGTAGAGGTCGCAGATAGGGTCAGAAATCCCATCCGATGCTGTGCACAGGCATAATTAAGATCTGCAGGGCAGACAGACTTTTGAGTGAAGTCAGGAGGAGGAACGCTGATGCTGCTTGGCAGCTAGAAACCCCAAAGCACAAGAGGGGGTTATTGGCTCCGCACCCGACAGGGAGGCGGCGACTGAACTCGGATCCGTTTTTGTCACACCAAATACAAGAGCGCACCTCGGATAGACTTGGTCCGCAGGATGTTTTCCTCTGGGTTGCATTCTGAATCCTACTCAGCCAAAGTAGTGGGGTTTTCCCCTATACTCAGATGACAAGTTGAAAGAGAAGGAGTTTTAAAATGCTTGGGTTTATACCCAACAATAAGTGCACTGAGTTTATTTTTCACTGTCCTTATAGCAGCAGAGTTAACAGGATGCCCCCTCACCCGACAAAAAACCTACACCTCCACCCTCAGGTCTGCTCTGTTCAACTGTTTATTTTCAAACTATTCCTTGAAAGTCAGATAAATCCTAGTCTTTTCCCAGTAGGCTAAAACAATAGAACTGTAACTACAGAATTAAATAACTGTAGAATTAAATTTGTTGACACAAAAAACCTTAACATCAGTGACACCCAAACATCAGCTTGCAAACACTTCCATAGCTTCTACTCATCATTGACGGTATCATCAGATATCTGAGCTGAATAATCAAATAAAAATAAATCGGGCTTTGGTCATGACCTAGCATAGTGCAGTTCAAATCCATTCCTCTTTAGTAAGTAGTGAAATGTTTTTATCAAAGCTAAGACATAGCATAACAAAACTGGCTTTTAGTAGTAATTTGATTTCCCAGCGTCTCCTTTAATAATTAATTTCGGAAACATGAGGAAAGTATTTTTTTGCCTTTGCTATAAAAGGGAAAAAGGATGAGGAAACGTTAATACATATGTTCTGTAAGATGCCAGCAGTACTGTGCTTTAACTGTGATATTTTCCATAGAACAATTGAGTGAAGATTGCAATTTAAACTTTAAAACAAGACATCTTGGGATTTATACCAATGGTTAATAGGGAAGAGGTATTTTCTGCTTTTATTCTGTACTTTTCTAAAAACTGTTTTATTCAAATATCTGTTTATTAAAAGCTGTTATGGAACTGATTACAATTTGGGGCTCTTATCTAATCTCGCACATAACATCTTGCACACAGATACGAAGCCATTATTGTCATTTACAAGTATTTGTAAATATGATTAGACCTAGATCCATTCAGGTTTGTCCTGTATACTTAACGTATGGTTAAAATCCAACTAAACCCATAGCTTTGAACAGCTGTGGGGAAAACAAAAACCAAACCAAACCAAACCAAAAATTTAATGAAGGTTCTCAATGGATCTAATTGTGCACTGCTGGGACTTTTTGGCAGTGAAGTATGCCCTATTAAAAACTCACACAAGACATCCCTGAAATTCCTAACTTTATGCTTGAGATATGTTGTACTTTATATACTCGCATCTCCTTGAACTGTCTGCATTTCCCCCAAATATGTAGTATCAATGTTAAATAAATAATAGTGATATTTTAAAAGACAGCTTTGCAGATGGCAGGCGTATGCCACGTACCCAGGGCAAGATGGGTGGGTGCTGGTCCCTGCTTGCATGCAATTTTCAGCGTATAAATCCTTCACTATTGTCTATAAACATAATTCAAGCTGCTGTATATTCAGTTAAGTATTTCACGCAGAATGGAGTACAAATAACGATAAAAACTGTTCATCAGTGGAAATGCGAAGTCCTGCACAAACAAAATCTAATCCCTGCAACGCCTCCGTGAGCTATGGCAAAATATCCAGTTTAACTGGGAAAGGGTCAGACTACCACACGAACCTGATGCACAATCAAAAGTTATGTTTATGGCTGCAAACCCTCTGCTCAACTTCTAAGACCCAGCTACTATCTATATCACCAATTTTAATTCTAAACACCTTTGCATATTACTATAGTCGTACTGGGAAAAGAGAGTATTTCTGTTAACTATCGGCAAAGTAGATCTGATGACCGTACTGATACCTGGTCAGGCTAAATAACGGAGGAAGCCCAAAATGGATTTATTCCCCCTCCATCTCCAAATCCACACCAAAGAATGACTTCGCGAAGCTTTCAGCTAGGTCTAGCGTCTGACCTGCCTGCAATACTGACGGGCGCAGGTCGCCCAGCACGGGTACCCCAACCTTCCCAGACTACCAGCCCCAGCTTTCTCTACCGTCTTTCGGCAGCAAGAAAAATTAGCTGGTAGTAGGCGTTTGCAAGACAGCTCCGAAGCAGCTTTGGGCTGTATCCAGAGGGTGCTAATGGACGCGATTTCCCTCGGCTGGTTGTAGTCCAGAAGCTCTAACGCCACGTTACCTTTGTGCTGTCCACGATACACCAACTGTCCAGCCGGCGGCGAGCAACCGGCTGCACCTCGTGGGCTCACAGCACAGGTGGAGAAACGGGAAAGACCCGGTTCCATTTTATTATTTGCAAACGCCTTTTCTCTTTTGCCCTCTCTTTCTTCTCCTCCCATTGCGTTTTGTAACGACGGGCGTTGGATCCAGTCCCATGGAACTGTTTTCGTGTACAATTTTTAAAATATTTTTTATGGATCAGATTTCCAGCTAGTTTTTAAAGCTTGCTGAAAGCAAGCGGCATCTTGGCCGTATCAGTGCAGTCACATCTCTGGGGATCGCTTCAGCACAGCTCCTCCTCAGCCGCTGCCGAGCTACCCGCCGCACGTGCCAGCTTTTTTCGGCTGGGTGGACAGCAAACTCATGTCCAGAGAAATTTCCGAATGCCTGTTGTGGGAAGGAAGCTAGATTAGCTGCCCAGCTTTGCAAGTTGAAATAATTGCTTTCTATATGTCCAGATATATCTAACATGTTACGTATGTATATGTATACACACAGTCGTGTTACCCAGCGGCATAAACAGGCACTAGCTGCTCCCTAATCCTCTTCAGGTACTTCTATGCAAAAAGACATTTAGCGATTCGGCTCAAACTCCATTGGTACTTTCAGGTTTATTTGCTGTATTCATTTTTACTGTAAGTCGGTGAGCTAGCTATACTCATTAAAAGAATGATCATTTTGTGACTGAGTCGTCCTTACTTTAAAATACCTTCAGCTTCTAACTTATTTGGACAAGTTGACAGCATATAGAGCACATACCGCTGCTTAAAATTCACACTTCTGTAAATTCACAGCAAATTAAATGCAGCCTTTCATCACATGTGCAATATGTTACTCCTGGAAAATATGTATTTATTCTGTCTGTACCGTGTTTTTCTCTGACACAAATCAGAGAAAGTACTTAGCGATCTTGTCTCAAATTCTCCCTAAGGCAAATGAGTTTTTATTCTAATCTACACATTCGTAAAGCTAACTGTCAGTTTGGGGCAAGTCCATATTTGAAAGTTTTATGCTGGAAATCTGAAATCACTTTTGGTAAAAGCTAACATAACAAATATATTTTATACACACATTTTAAACTAACAGCAAAAGATCCCCCTGCCCTGTTATGCCAGTCCGGTAGCACAAAAAAGGTGGTAAAGCCTGAGACTCCGAAAGAGCACAAAAATCCTCTTTAAAAAAAAAAAATCAAATCCAGCCCGCACCAACGTAAAAGGAAAATACATCACAGCTGCTCATAAGAAACCTATTTTTCTATACAACATCTGATTAACGTCTAGAAAAGGAAATTGTCACACTGAGGGAAGCAAGTGATGTAGCTAGAAAATAGCCATAGTACCAAACTTGAACTGAAACATAGACGTGGCAGCTATACAGATGTTTCTGGCTGACACCAATCTCCTTACTGGACGTAGGATGAGATCTAAGGGAAGGGAGCGAGGGCATTTTCCAGCCCCCCCTTCTGCCCCGGTGCTGGTGCTGTGGGGACCGAGGTGCGGGCAGGAGGAGGGGACAGGCGTGTCCCCCAGTCTCCTGCAGCGTCTCCTGCAGGACAGTGCTGGGGGGACAAGAAAAGCAGCTGGAGCAACAGACGAGCTACTGTTTCCCCAGCTGCTTAAACGGATCTTCAGCAGAGCCGCAGCAATTCAGAGCGGCCCCCAGGCTGCTCTGCATCATGTCAAGGGCATCTGGTCAACCAAAGGGTTAGGAGCTGCTTTTGGGGTGTTTTGTGGGCCATGAGCCGGTTTAGTTAGCAAAACATATTTGAAGTCAAATGTTTTATGTATTTTTAATGACTTTTCTTTAATATGTAAAAGTGCCCAATGACTTTAGAGCAGGCAGAGGGTTTTCTTTGTTGCTGTGCCATGATACATGTCTTTCCCCATTAGCTCAAGCAAAATAAGGCAGGAGGTCTAAACATGTGGATAGCAGAGCGCGGTTTCTCTATCGTCCTTTCTTTCCAAGAAATCATTTAGATCAATAACTACTCGTGTTGGCAATGATCGAGCTATGCATCTCTTTCAAGTTATTTTTGGAAGCATTCAAAGCAGCAAAGATCACAGAGCGACGGACACGGAGAAGATACAGCTATTTTCAGTATGTCATACCCCATTTCTGAAATCTTGGCCGGCTTTTTTTCTTTAATCAGACAGGAATGTTGTTATGAAAAGGCGCTAAGGGCCGTATAATGCCCTTGAAAGGAAGCGGGCGAGGAGCAGGCGGCTGCAGCGAGCTCTGCGGCAGCATACCTTCGAGACGCCGCTCGTGGCGGAGCAGCCGGTTAACTCCCCACAGCGCGACTGGAAACCAGCAGGACACAACTCTCTCGCTTCTTACCACCCAAATCCACAGCTGGCTCCAGTCCCTTGCCATCTTCAATACCGTGTTCGCGTTAAGTTTTCCCACACTGCTCCCCGGCAACTTTGTTTTCACTTTGACAAGTAAACACACTAGACTGGGGTTAGGAGGAGGAAAACCCTACCCGTTCCTTTCCTCGGCTCCTCTACAAGATTGCCAAGAAAAACAAATGCTACACAGCCGGATCATGTGATTTTTTTTAATTTTTTTTTTTTTTTTTGGCAACTGCAAAGACTTAGAAAGAGCCTTTTCCTCGTCCTTTCACATTTCCCCAATGCCACGTGGCAGCGGCTCTCTCACAGGCACACCCTCAAGGAAACGGAGGCGGTTTTGTGCGCTGTATTTGCGGCTTCTCCTTGACGCCATCGCTCCCCTGCCCTCGCAGCACGTCCCCTCGCCCAGAGGCATGCAACACGCTAGATTCTTTAACTCTGGATATTGTTATTTGTAAGCGATATGCTTTATGTATTAGTTACTTTTATCCATTGCCATTATTTCCATTGTTATTGATTTAAATAGCATAATTCAGTTGGTTTTTTTCATAATGAGTAGCTATCAAAGCTAAAAGGACCATCAGTGTCAGAGGACAAAACATTGCCTCCTCTAAAGCACTTCATTCATCGCCAGGCCTGAGGATTTACTTCTGACTTGCTTGTTTGTTTTTTTTTTTTTAATTCAGATTAATTCTTTTTGGCTAAAAAGGTGCAGCAGAGGGGTAACCCCACGTATTTCAGAGTCCGCTTCTGGCTACACCTGCTGCAGGAAGAGCTCCGTTCCCACTCTGTAGGATTTAACCAGCCTGGCAGATTTCCACGTGGGCGGTTGAATTTCTTTCCCTAGGCTCAGAGTTTGCGACCTCATAGCAGCAGTGATACAAACACGAGCTGAAGCACAAAGCCATTTTCTTTGTATGGGAACCAAGTGAAGGCCAAAAGCTAATGTGCAGGACTACGCCTACAGTTAAACCGGGACCTTGGGCTTCAGGTGTTCAGTCGCTTTTATGGGAATTCAGGTGAAATTTGTGGAAAAGTAATGAGATCAACATCTTGCGAGAGGTCCGCTAAGGTCCAGCGAGAATAAGTATTGCTGGTGAGATTACAGCCTTACCCTAGCCAGAGGAAGACAGTAAATCCTGCTGCCTTTTTGGATGCAACCTGAGACCCAATTCAAGTGGAGCCAAGTTAAATTCTCATAACTGAAGTTTAATCTGCAAATCCCCCTGAGGCTGGAAGCCTTGCCCCAGCCCTGCCTCCCCCCGGCAGCCCTCGGTCTGCTCGCCAGCCCTGCCGGGGTGTCCGCGACGGAGCTGGAAAGCACAGCAGCCGAGGGGAAGCCAAGGTTCGGGGGAATTTCATCTCCCTCAGATGAGTAAGGTAAACCGAGAGGATAGGAAAAACAGAGCACAGCCCGGACAGATGTTTGCTGTCAGATGCATCGCACATTGTGCAGCCACATCTGCTGGAAAAGCACTTTACGGGTGATTTATCCCATTACTGTGCCAAGGAGCTGAAAAGCCCCCTGAAAGTTTTCCACTTAATACTAACGTTCCCAGCTGGGTGATCCTCCCCGACATTTTCTATGGTATTGTTCAGAGCGGTTCACGGAGCAGGAGGGGGGAAACCTTCACCCTCCCCTGGCTTGCCGGCGGTACCCTCGCAGCCAGGACGACTCGGGGAGCCAGAACACCAAGGAAAATTTAGGACAGATCTGTTGCATTCCCTTCAGGTTTTTCCATTTATGGCCACATCGCTGGGGAACGGGATGGTTTCAGTGTACGTATCCCCCACCCCAGAGCCGAACCCCACGCAGGGCGAGGGGATGCGCGGGCAGCGACGCCGCTCCCGAGGTTGCTCGCGGGATCCTGCCTTCTCCTGCAAATCTCCCGGCCTCGGCTGCCGTCGCGAGCGTGGGTCTGAGCCAAAGAAATTGCAAAATGACTTTGGGGTAATTCACGATGGCCGGAGCGGTCCCAGGGAGCCGCACTTTAGGAGCAGGTTGTCTTCCAACTCTCTTTTTGCGGTCAGCTGGGTTTTTGGTCTGGGATTCTCCTAACGGTTGGTGTCCCTCCCGTTACCATTGCTCCGTACTGCGACAGTGGGGGGAGCCCAGAAACGTCAGAGGCCCAAGTTAGGAAGGGATACAGATTGGTTTAATCGTAACGCTATGATTTTTAATCAAATTAGCACCAACAGCTTTCCGCGGGATCACTCGCTGACGGGGGTGACAGGCAGGAGGCTGCGGCTCCCAGCAGCTTCTCCCTGCAGCGGGAGCCCTCCCTTATCCCACAGGAAAACCAGGCTCACCCAGCCCGGGACAAGGCTCTAGTACCTCTGTAGAAATCATGAGTATGAAGTGCTATTGATGACCTCAAGGGAAAATGCTCAAAAATAGCTAAAGGAGAACGAAAAGCCTATAGCCACTTAGAAATACACATGCTTTCAGTAGCTTTAACTTTTTTTTTTTCTTCCTGAAAAATGCAGTGGAGTGGCCTATTTTGGCTGATAGGAAGGACTATGCACAGCACTGAAAGTATTTTGTTTCACCAGAGCAGGCATTTAAAGACCTCCTGGGACCAGCGCATTAGACAAATTAAAAAAAAAAAAAAAAAAGCAACTTGGACTTCCTCTGTGTGGGGCCAAACCCAAAGCCACCAGTGTCAGTGGACAAGACTCCAAGACTCCCATTAATGTTGTGTACCGCTTAGATCATGTACCAAGGTCCGAGTACCCGTTTTGTTTCCTTTCTCCTATACTAAGGTGGCCTCCTCGGTTTTAGCTGCAGCTGAGGAGGCAGGACCCCCATCTAGCAGCTCCAGGGAAAGCCCACAGCCTCAGAGACCCAGATGCATTTGAGCGGAGAAACTCCATTACCCCGCTGCAGGCAACCACAGGCATTAATATTTTAAGAAACCTATAGCTGGAAGGAGTCAACCAAATGACAGTATGATGAAGGACGTGGTATCTGTTGCGGAGCCAAGCTCCTCGGATCAGGTTTGGTTATACCTGCTGCATTAGCAGCAGAGATCTCCTCCTAGTCTGGTAGTGATTTGGGGGGTGCACAAAGCTTGCTGAATGCCCCTCTCAGCCCGAATATGAGTAGGAATATGGATTTCCCCTTGAAACGATTCTTGAGTCCAGAGCTTCGGTTGACGACCTCCCCACCTCCGCCTATACCAGAGGGTGCCCAGACTCCCAGCGCACCCATCACGCTCTTTGACTTCAAAGCTCCCAAGGCACCTGCTCCCAAGTTGGGCTCCCCTGCGTACCCAGCACCACTTTTGCTGGCACCCACCCGGCCCGCCAGCATCCCACAGCTGGTACACTGGTACCAGCATCATCCCAGAGGCCAAAACCAGCAGACACCTCCCCAGCAGCTCGGCGCACACCAGCAGGCTCGGGTGCTGCACCAGATGCCCGTGCCGATGTCCAAAGCACCATCCACACCTGCTGCTGCCTCCCCAGCAGGGAGAAGAAACCTGTGTTAGGCACTAACTCTCTCTCATTAAAAGTGGGAGGGGGTCTGGCATCCATCTCGGCGTTGCTCTGCTCCTCGTGCCTTTTGGTCGTGAAGAGCTTTGGTCCCCACTGCAGGGCGCACAAAATCCCAGAGCTGCCCAAGATGCTGGTGGCCTGGTATAGCACTGGCTTACAGAGGTTAGAAATAGGGTTTCCAAGTTGTGGACCCAGCTTGAAAAAATCACCATCGTGCAGGCTAAGGATTAATAAGCGTTGCCACAGTCTTGCCTGACCTGTTTTACCTTCTACAGGAGGCTTCGCTGGGGTGATGGACTGACTAACAGGTCTGATCTGCAGCCCAGACCTCCTGGAGATCAGACAGCGCGTAGGACCAGTTTGGCTCCGCAACTGCCTCCCCCATCAGATCAGATGTCTCATCCGAGTAAACACATTTCATTCTCTTTTTACCCACAGGTTTATTTGTCCAGAATAAGGCAAAGAATCAATAATCCTTGAAAGCCTCCTTTTTCCTTCCAAGTATTTTCATTTAGTCCACACTGTGTATAAATCTGAAAGTGTTTTGAACAGAGGCATAGCTCCAGTCAGCTTTTACGTGGCCAAGGAGCCATATTCTATGTTTTGCAGCGAGCAATTTTGGCAGTATTTTTAGGCTCTTTTTTAGGAAAGGAGAGATGGGATGAGCTCAGATTTTCTGCTGCCATGCACGACCATCCTCACTCATAAACACATCCCTCACTGTTCCTTCTGAAGGGGGAACAGTGCTCTCTCAAAAAGGGTTGTTGAGCATAGAAGTGGCATGAGCTCATGGATTCCTTCCCTTCACAGGGCATGTTTCAGAACACTAAAAAAAAAAAAAAAAGTGAAAGACAAGAAAGATCTGGAACAGCAAGACCTTCTCTTTCACTCAAGATCCCCTGCATGCTCTTGCCCACAGACACTGAACCCAGGACTTGCGCAAGGGCCACAACGCTGCTCACCAAAGGGCGAGGGAAACATCATAAACCACAAAACTGTGCGAGAGATGGCTATCGCAGCGTTAGGCACAGACATTAAACCAGGAATGAAACCCCCCGTGTTCAAAACTCAGCGTTGCTGCAGCTGCCCTATTAATTTGAATACATCAGTGAGCTGAGTGCGGAGGAGTTTGGATGTACTCCAGTTCCTTTCTGGGTCAACACAACCTTTGGCATCAGGGTACCAGCGTGACCCTGAAGCTGGCTAGATATGCAGATAAGTGCTCACTAAAACTTGCTTAGACTTTACTAAGCCCAGTGTTCACCACTGCAGGGAACACAAGAGTACGGTATATACGGAGGCAGGGGCAGCTACAGCACCTTCGTGTTGCCGTCTGAGCAATAGGTGTATCTGCGAGAGGACGACCCTGTCACCACAAGCTGGGTGCTAGAGAAGGAGCCCTTCGCTGCTGGAGCCGGGGCTCAGCAGGGCCAAAGCCAAAGGGTGCTCAGCTCTCGGTCCTGCCGACGCTCGGAGCCCGCATCCATCCTCCCGCGGGCTGCAGGGAGCGGAGGCAGCGCTGCTAACGCTTCCCAGGAAAAACAAAGCAACCTCCAGGGATGCCTGCGGGCTTTGCACCACGTCTCCGCTGGAGCCAGGCCCTGGAGAGGCGTGTTGGGACCAAACGAGGCAAAGATTCCTCGTTTCACTGCTTCTACTACTTCACCCAGCCCGGCCAGATGGGGCTGAGGGAGCAGCAAGACGCCACAGGAGGCTGCGGATCCGCTGTTTGAACAAATTAACTGCGGTGCTTGATTTCAAAGGAGTAATGGTGTCGAACACCGCTCCTCTTGTTCAACACGACTCTCCCAGCAGATATGTACCTTTTCCTCCAAGTAACACTGTGTCAACACGAGCTCACGTTCTGCTCTTAGCCCGTCAATACACACAAACGCAGGCGAGGCAATATTGACTGATGAAGTTTGAGAACATGAGTTTTCAACGGGAAAGTCAACAGGAATTGCTTTTTTGGACGCTTGTATTATTTGAGTTGTGCAGAATGAACATGGTGTTATAACTGGTGTTTGAAAACTTAACGTTCAGCTGCGACCTGTAAGCATGAAGTCGGCTCCATCAGAACAACCTGTGAAGAATATTTTTGCTTATGGCTTCTGATGTGGCAGCCTTCAACAGCAGACAAATATCATTTGGATCAAGGTGGAAATTGCCTTTAGAAAGCATTCTGAAGAAAGCAGAAAAATGTGTTTTTCTTTAACTGAGGATTTTTCCTGCTCTTGAACTGCTAGTAATACTGTCTTCATATACATTTATGTGTGTATTCATAACACTAGCCTCAATGAAAAAAAAAAAAACCAACAGAAAAAGCAATAACAAATTATTTTCAAAAAAAACCAAAGCAATTTTTTTGCTCTGATTAGGTCTGTACAACTCTTAGTATCTTTATCAACTTTTCTAAGTCATTTAAATCAAAAGAACAATAACCAGTGATTTTAGTTAGTATCTCTGGTAATTCTTTTATTTAATCCAATAGATCATTGCACTTCCTAGAATAAAATAAAAAATACGTCTTTATATTTGTTCACTGAACTGAGCAAAATATTTGAAGAAGCGTAAAAGCAATAATCTGCCAAAATCAGGAAGGAAAGCAGACCTGTTAGTGCACTTGAGAACTAACATAAATAACATGACCACTATTAGTCTCTATTCTGTAGATATTTTAAGTGTAATCCTCACGAGCGATGCGTGGTTGGATAGTAAATGCCTATGTAGCTGGTTATACAGAGGCACATGCGGGAAATGCTAAATAATTTATCCTAAGCTTATATAGCAAACCAGCCACGGTTTACAAGAGACTCATGCGTCTTGTACTAACGCTTGCATCAGTTTCTGATCTCACTCCTCCCTGGGCAGTCACCAAATGATGATGAACCCAGAGAATTCTTTCTGGAAAAGCAGTATCTCCAGAGACAACACCCAGAGTCATTTAAAGTACAAATTACTTCTTTTACCTATGCTGAGATTCACATAGCATATGCTTGATCTTGTTTCCAAAAGGGCAGCCTCTGTATCGCCCAAAAATATTGCTTTGGAGCTCAGGTTCTCACCTTTTTTTTTGGAAGGAAGACTTACTTTAAGTGTTGCAAATAACAAGGTAACGTTACCAGAGATGGCTGAAACGGCCTTGATCAAGACCTCTGTCCTCCCACCACAGAGCCATCAAGCCCGGGGCCAGAGCGGGCATGGGAGCGGGCAACCGGAGAGGGGAGAGACACGTGAGCATCGGCCCTTTCTGAGGTGAGTATTCCCAGAATGTTTGCAAGGGCTGCACTTCACATGGCAAAAAGAAATATGCACTGCTTAATTTTGGTTTTAAAGCTGCTCGTGGTAATGTGGTTTCCACATGTTTATACTCTGGGGCAACTCAGAGTGAAAATATGCTGGGCAGGACTTGGTCCTTAAGGCCAAGTAGAAAGGGCCTACTAGGCCAAGCTTCGTAGGCTGCGCACTAGATGCCTGGCTATCAAAACAAGCTAAAACATGGAACGAGAAAAAGCTCCCACCACCAACCAGTGTGATCAGATTGATTTATTCCCATGCATGAACCTGGGACACAGGAACAACAGAGCTAACAGCTTATGGGTTTGCTTTTTCCAATGAACCCGTAGATAATTGTTTCTCCTGAGACAACCCTGAAGTATTATAGACTTTTTGACATAAACATGCCTGTTTGGTCCTGCTGCACGTCCTGCGGGTCCCCGGTGCTGGGACACCAGGAGGTGTCTGCAGGCTGGGGAAGCCACTTCAGCAAACTGGCACGTCGGGGTCAGCACTGTAGTGGTGTTCAAGCCCTTCTTTGGGTTTTGGCTTATGGTTATAAAAGCTTCTCATCTGTTTATAAACCTGTTCTGAATTTGGAAAGTAGAGTGATCAAGCATATTTCCATCCCACGTCACCTCTTTATTACAAGACGATTATTCCATAACAAACATGGACATAGGCTGCAGCACACTTGACGCCCTCTAAAGGATGCTTTCACATTAAAAACCTGCAAGAAATACCTTAATCTCTCTGGCCCACAAATATGCCTGCACACATTATGACAGCATTGTTTAAAAAGCAAAAACACAAAAAACACCAAGACGGAAAAAAACCCGTACCACTTGCATAGAACCTCGTTCTGCAAGAGATTCACACATCCAGACCCCACATTTCCCATTCTCCCCATCTGGTGGTTGCAGCATGCTGGATGCCCCACTTCTGCTACAAGCTCCAGCAAACAACTGTATCAACTGGCAGCTCACAAAGCTGGACAATCCGATTGTGTGACCTTTACCGACACAAGTTTGTTAGTAAGAGTATCCTAAGGTCCATTGCCTTTTATAAAAGTAACTCTTGCTAAAGATTTCAGCTGCGGTTTAGCTCTTTGCTGTGTGCTGTTGTGAACTGCAAGACCAGAGACAAAGATGCCTCTAATACCGCATTGCTACATCGTTAAGGAGACACATCTATAAATGAAATCGAACTGCATACACCAATTCCGTAACAATTACGGAAAGCAAACCGAACCAACCTATCTCCCTATTTTCTGCCACTGGAGGGCATCCATTGCCCTTACAAAACTTCTCTACGGCAGTTTGCAAGCAGCAGAGCTGCTGCAGGAAGGCGTGCGGTGGGTCTATGGTGTTCTATCTTACCTCACCCAACGCTGACACACACACGGACACGCTCTCCGGCATTTCCCCCGTGGGAGCTCCCAGGGAAACCAGGACCCTTCTGCATCGAGGTATATGAGCCCGCGTTTCGCCTGCGCGCTCCGAACAACCTCGCTGAAGTCAGGAGGCTTATTCAACAGCTTCAAACTAGACATTGGCTCAAGAGGCACGGTGCCGAGCGTGGCTGGGGAGCAGCGTTGGGTCCCTGTCCCGGGGGAAGAGGGGGTCAGTCCTTTGGCACTCGCATTTTTGAAGCTCTGGCCCAGCAGCTGCACAATCCTACCGCTCCAACGTGTCGCCGTTCCCTCAGATGCAACCCAAGCCGCTAGCGCTGTTGAACATCTCACATCATACATTTTGTTAAGCAGGAGCAAAGAAGTGCATTTTTTCCACTGGGGAAAGTTCAGATAAGCCTCTGTACAGCTCACATCGCTGAGGTGGCCGAGCGCCAGCACTCCCACATTTCAGGGAGCAGCAGAAACTGGATTTCTCTCCGAGTTACTTAGGCCAGTGTCACCTCTCTGAGGAGTTATTTATCATAAGAAAATTTCTTCAGGCTCAAAGCAGAGAAGATGGTCCTTTAATATAGCAGGATCACATTTAGCACGATAGAAGCACTAGGCTCTGGCTTTGCCAAAAATTGAGACTACCCCTGCTCCAAGGATCTCACTAGAACTGAAGTATGATTATTAGTAACACCACGATTCTCAGGGCAAAGCTTTTGCTCTCTTTAGCCATTTTTTTATTTGCACCCAATATTCATGAAAGGCTTGAAAGGGTAACAGTTTGGTAAGGATAAAAAACTGGGGGGCGGGAAGGAAACCAACCATAAATAAACCTAGCCGGTTTCACCCAGCGTATATATAGAAGGAAGACACTCGTGTATCAGTTGAAGATCTAAAACTGGTGTGTCGGCACCTCGGGCGGAGCTGGAGTTTCTGCAGCTAGGCGTGAGAGCCAGGACATGCGAAACGACCGGTGCCGCTCCACATCACCGCGTGTTTCCTGTATTTATGAGCAGCCCGTCCCTCTCCTTCCGCCGACCGCCGCGTACAGCTGCTCCCCATCCCTCTGCCGTCGCTCCGACGGGAAACTCAAAGCAACTCGCTCGCTCTCGGCCTCGCTGCATCCTGCCCACAACCGCCTCGGCGACGCAAACGTGCGCCGATGAGGATTACGCAAGGAGCTAAATATCTTCTCAAGTAATTGCCCTAAGGGTGCGTGAAAAGTATGAGCTTTTCACTGGACAGGGGAGGGAAAAACATGTTTCATGAGCACTTGTTGAGACAGTCTACTGCTCAATGTTCCCTCACTCTTTGCAGTCAAGATGACTGGAAAATCAGGTTGGTATCAAATGACAGCCCTCCTGGGAGGGTTTTTTATTATTGTGTTTTCTTTAAATGGACTTTTTTCTTGACATATTGCATAATGTGGGGGTTTTTTAAAAAAAACAACTAGTCGATGCTTAAATAGGGTCACAAACTAATCATTCATTCTTTCAACTGCTGAATAAATTCAAAAAAGCGTACTTGGTCTCAAGTACAAACTCTTTTTCCCTTCATTGCAGAGTAACACACGGAAGGGTAGAAGACAGCCTATAATCAATAGTCAGGCTGAGCGAGAGCAAACAATTTGTGTTATCCTCAGATTTTGGGTGTAGATGAGGAGGCTCAGGAATGTAGAGTTCCAAATATTACAGTAGTTCAGTTCTAGTCTCCAAAAAAGCTGAGGGCTGCAGCTTGTGAAACACTGGGCTAACCTGGAAGGCAAGAATCACCTCATTCCTCACCATTTGTGTCCCATTCCTCACCTTTGATCATGCTGCAAACTGACCGTGATTTGTATTTGAGTTAACCCCGTTACTTATTTACAAGAAAGATTTTTCTTCGTCTCTTATCATCTTGTTCATAGGCAGAACGTATGCGGAGGAAGATTGAGTTATACCATTTTCTCGATTCTCATCACAGACTTACAGCTAAGCCGTCCATCCAGAAACACGGCGCAGAGCCTAAACCCCAGGTGCCGTTGGGATTTCTGCAACAAATTCTACCTTTAGGCGACTTTAGTATCAGAAAAGCAGATAGCAGTCAGCAGCGTGGGCATAGATATGTGCTACATATATGATACCTTGTTGTCACCAGAGTACAAAACTGTGCCTGGCAGGTTACGACAGCACAGAATGACCTGTGCAGTACCCTTCAGTAACAGTTATTATGTGTTTAGCTGGGTGGCAATAATTATATATTGCCACTTTATTGTGTTAATAACTTATTAGAACTCTTCCATAAATTTAAATTATGTGTGCAGATATATCTGTGTATCTATATATAGATACAGCATACATACACATATTTTTATATTTATCTATGGATCTTATCTGTTGGAAAATTAAATACACCAAGAAGCAACAAACATAATTGCATTTAATTAAACTTTATTAAAATTTATGGTGGTTCCTGGTTGGTTAAACATCGTTTCAAACAACTGTCCTAATAAAGCAGAATTCCAGTGAAGTTAGCTGTAATAACCTTGTTCTTCACAATCCATCAACATTTTCTTAGGACTTAGTATGTAAAATATAGACAATAGAACCATATATTTTCATCAGTAAGATCATTAAAACAGCCTCAATATTTTTACTTAAAGTTCCCTGAAGCAGTAAGAATTAACTGGCTCTCCCATGAAGTATTTCTGGGGCGAGTATTTGGGGAAAAGAAGTGCTTTAGCTTAAAAAACAAACAAACAAAACCCCCCCAGAAACCAAAAACTCCACCAATCTCTAGATTCAAGGATGTGGGTTTTTTTCTTCTTGGTTTTCAAGAAGATTAAGTATTTCAAGGGACTCTCTCAACACTGAAATTGGCTCATTTAAAGATTTGGTTTAAGTTGCACTTTTTGAGATTATTTTTTTTTTTCCCTCCAAATGGTGAGAACCATGGAATAGTAAAAAAAAAAAAAACAAAAAACAAAAAACAAAAAAAAAAACAACAAAAAAAACCCCGAAGTAAACAACCACCTTTAATTGGGGCTTTGTTTTCAAAAGGAGATCACATAGTTCTTTATTTGCAGATATGTTACTTTTCACATGTTTGGCACAATGATAGTGTAAACTGCTATGTCTTAGTATTTGGAGAGACAAGAAACAGCATCAAAGGAGGTCCTCAGAAGTTTTCAGCTGCAGTTAGCATGCAGGTTTCTGTCTGAAACGTCTTGCACTATTTTCTTTCACTTGGCGTTAGACTTATTTTTTTAAAAAAAAGTAAAATGCATTTTCAGACAATTGAATTTAGTTATCAACATCCTTGCCCTGTTTCATGACACTGTACAATAAGAAGTTCAGCCATCCTATGCTTTTTAATGTCCATTTTCAAACAAGAAAAGCCACAGAAAAAACTTCGGCACATTTGATTACGCTGTGCCCAGGAGGAAGATATGCCCTACAGGTATCACTGAGAAATTGTTTTTTAAAATCACACTTTAAAAAGCAAATACACCTTGCTGGTCTCCCGTCTGGCCTGTATCATTCCAAAACACGACTATTTCCCATCTCACCACGCAATAGCATTAATGCTCCTTCATTTCAAAAGAGTTAGATGTGACAGTGGGGAGACGTGGACACGGGCGAATAAATACTTTCTGATCTTGATTAAAAAGGAAAATATTTAAGAGACTGACTGCCTATTATGAATACTCTGCTTTTTATTTGGGCTCATATATACGTACAGTGGTGGCGCATGGTGAAGAAAGTTTCTCCAGCCATTGCCTAGAACATTTTAACCCTAAATGCTTCAGTGCATCCACGGAAGAGCAAAGCTCACGTTTTGTCTGTCCCCGATAAGAGCATAGCAAGCTTATTCCCTCCTCTTGCCTTCTAAATGCACATCAGTTACTGCACTTAGTGCCATATAAAAGCATTTTAAATGTTTTATAGCTCTGAAAGACAACTGTCAATGCTACAATACCCTCAACAGACCCAAATGTTGCATGCCTCAGAACAGTTAGAAATATCTTTAAGATATTTCTTGTCAAATATTGTCCTAGAAACTGGCACACTGAATGGAACAGGGTTCACTTAAATGCAGGAACTTGACCAAATACAAGAATTTGGCTAAGCATTCCGGAACAAAATATTGAAAATCTTCATCTGAGATGTACAGGTTAGTAAACAAAGAACCAGCAGCCGTTAAACAATTCATTCCTTCTGACTCGGAGGAGAACATGCTACCTCAGAGATGCAGATTTGGTTACACTTGAAAGGCAGTGTTACACGCTCACCTCTCAATCAAGGAAATTATCAATCCCCACCCAGACAAATAAAAGTCCAGTAATTACTTCAGTGCTAAAGAAAGATCAAGCGAATGCAAGTTCATCAACTTATTCTCATGAAATTTCTCATGAAATCTTTACTACAGGTTTCTTGGGCGGGTTTGTCCAAGAGCTAAACTTTTGATTAAGAAAAAAGTTGAAACCCATTTCAATACCTTGCATTCAGTCCCTAAATTTTGCTTCTGTTTCAGATCCCAAGTACATGAAACTCTACCAAAAGCATCATATTTGCAGTGCATCTGCATATCTGCATTTGCAGATACGTCGACTAAACAGACAAAGGTCAAGAGGCCATCTAAAACATGAGCCAGATTAGCAGTGCTGACAATTGACACAGTGACAAGTAAGGGACAAACACATAAGATAAGGGACGAGGTACTTGGGCTCTCATTCCTGCATGTGGAGGAGGCTAAACGCATTGTGAAGACCACGTGCTATTCATTCCTGACACAGGGCACACACCATTCTGCAAACTCCAGACTCCCATGTACGCTGGGGCAGATGCAACGATTAATGGGTCACCAGAAACCCTCCCTTTAACTTCAGTGAGTCTTAACTGCAGCTTCTGGGCTTTAATCTGGTCTCTCAAATCTCACTGCTTTTGTGATTGCTATAAACTCTTTACAGAACCTGACATAACTGCAAGAACATCTTCATCCAAAAATCAGAGTTGCTCTGTCAAACAGAACATAAATTAACAGAGTTTTAGTAGCACTGTGCATTAAATGCATTTCGTCCCAGAATTAAAAAGACAGAAGAAAATCAGGTTGATGGTATGTTAATCTGAACAGCAGGATAATGAGAAGCTTTGATGAAAGAGTAGTAACATGAAAGAAGTTCTCAAGAATTCTGCTTGACACATCCTCTCAAAACAGCCACTACAGAGTACTGACACTTTCTGGAGAGTATTACTTCAGTTCTGACTACTTAAGAAAAATCCTGGAAAATAGATTACCCAGATCCGTGTTCTCTCCTCACTCAAGTTGGAGGGATATGAATTATGAAACAAAGCTTATAAAAATCAGAAGACACTATCTCCCAAAGACCCAAATATTGGATTTCAACTGTGATTCCCAGTCTCGGTTGCTTTCAGGCACTGATCCAGCAGCTGGCATGAAAAAGGGCAGTCCACAGCTCAATCTACTCTATACCACGTCACAGGGCCCAAGGGGGCCCCATAATTACCCCAAATAAGTGGAGTACAGGACTCATCCCCACTATCCAAAATAAGCGACCAAGAATCATATAGCTCAGAGCTGCCTGGGGATTCCCTGACCAGAGACGGCTGTCCTGGTAGCCAGTAAACGAAGTTGAATCGCCCCATCCAGCTGCCCCAGTACAGTAGGCCAAAACTGGTAATGCAGAGGTGAGGGGTAACCACATCCCCAAACATGAAGGGGAAGGGGAGAAGGTGGAGGGGGAAGAGAGAAAGCTGCAAAAGATACTGCTATTGAAGAGCTGAGATTTGTGATGGAGATACTGCTACTTTGCTGGCTTACCATAACAATAATTTTGTGTGTATTTTAAGATTGCATTCACTAACAACAAAAATAAGTCTGAATTTGCCCACAAAAACACATCTTACCAAAAGTATAGGTCAGAAAATAGTAAATCTTATATTTCCTCAGATATCTAGACAGCCAAAGAGTCTCTTTTCCAACTTCCATTCTCTCTAAGGCGCTGCTAACATATGCAAAGCTAAATTGATCTTCAGACACATTCCCTTTATTCTCATACTTAGCTTTTCCTTGGAAAAAATCCTTATAGTGTTTTCAACACCTGCCCCTTGACCACGATCACACGCCTTTGGCAAACAAGGTGGTGACAACTGAGAGTGCAGCTTTAACTTCCCATGTGCTTTCTTTTGTTATCAAACAACATTGCCCTGTCTCAGCAGGACTTGCAACCTGGGTATTCGGAGGTCAAAGTTTAATTAAAGGAAAACAGAATCTGATAACTGTATTACAGATGATGTCAGGGCTCACACCTCAGTCTGTTCCTGCTGTGGTTGCACCCTTGTGAGACTGCTGTAGGGAAGTTACAGGGGCCTCTCTTTTTGGTTTTAGCCTATTCTGAAACCATACTGAGGAAAAAGGGGATAAAGTTCTCATCGGGTATACTTGCTTTGATACCTTTTATACCCAAGATTCAAAAGTCTGCTTTTTGCATTAATAAGCATTCAAAATTAAATGCGTCATTTTTTCTTGTAAGAATTCATACACTCAAAAATTGGTGCAAATCACTTGGAGGCTTGTTTTTACCACTAAATGCTGTCCTACCATGTGCAGATCATATTTCAGGGTGCTATACCTCCCCAGCTGAAAAAACAAAAACAAAAAAAAAGGCAGCAGAAAGGCAAGACAACCAATACAGGGCATTACAGAGCCTTTAGCCAAGTTTCTCAGATGACGTTACACTAAAGTTCATTTGAAAGAGGGAAGACATTAGACTTTGTATTAAAAACATGCAGTTCGTTAGCTGAGCCGAAGATCATCCACTTTCTCTCGCCTGTCCTACAGCTTGCTTTCCACCAGCCTTGCTGTCTACATTCTCAGCAGTTACAAAATGGCATTGCCTATAGGTCACGTTCAGATCTGTACATGGCAACAATACATTCCTGCCATTTCAATTCATTTTGGAATTCCTACCAGTCCTTCAAGCAATAAGGAACACCAATCCTAGAAAGAGATAGTACGGATATGTGTACACACTTAAGTGGTTAAGCCATAGACCCTCAGATTGTTACCATAGTCTCTTATGACTTCCACTAACTTAAATTCAAAAAGAAAGAAAAGCATTTGCTAGTTTGAGCAAAAGTTCTCTGTAGCTCTTGGATTAGTTAATACCACCTTAATAAATCACAGTTTCAGAGGCAGTGAACACCCCCTGAATACGGTGACAGTAGCCTACAAAAACTCAGAAAAATAAGAAAAGTACATAAGAATTTGGTTTTGTAGTAAAGGTCACTTAAGGGTTCATCGCTGTTTCATACATCGCTAGATGCAGCATCGCACTGGAAGGTAGAGAACTGTTTTCCAGTCCTACTGCAGATAACTCTGTGTGGTCCCGGGTCAGCCAGATAACCTCTTCACACTTCACGTCCAAACCACAAACTGCTATTTTGAATCCTTTCTGGGAGAACAAATAAGCTACTTTTCACACATTGCTCCATCTCCTCCTTCATCTCACAGCAGCAACTCTGCTACATACCAACTAAAAGCACTTCTGGAGGCTCTGAGCAACCTGGAAAATCCTTTAAAACACAAACTTTCTTGATTCATTGAAGCCAACAAGTGTTTAACTCAGACTTTAAATAGGAAGGATCTTTCTCCACTAACTGTAACAGGAATAGCCAAGCTCTCTGAGTGTCCCTGCAGACCAAAACCCAAAAGCAGTCGTCAAATTCTCATTCAGATCCACGGTATGGCACAAACCTGATCAATTAAGAAACACATGGAGCAACTACTTAAAATTCTCAGATTTCTAGATACGGATAAGGAAAGTACACTTACTTCTTGATGAAAGGAAGGCTGTGATTTCCCTGGCCACAGAGCAAAGTCAGCAAACAGCCACACGCTCCCCTGAGCTCTGGCAGGGAGAGGCCAGCACACATGAGGGCTGTTAGCACACAGGTGCCCCAGGGAACTGTGATTGGAAATGGCAGCTCTGTGAAGAAAAATAGGCTTAATTAGAAGCAAATGGGCCTGGATACACTGAAGAGATGAGAAACTAAACTTTTGTGCTTAACTTTATTTTATTCCCAGTTACAGCACCTTCTATTAACAGATGCTGCTTCTGTTCTCATGGAGTGGTGTGACTCAGAGTTGTGACTCCAGCTACCCACAACAGTGTTGTTCATGTGCTCTCCAGTAGCCTGTATAGTCCAAAGCTACAATTTAGCAAATGCTTATTAATCTAATTTAACCTCACACATAATCCTATTGCCATCAGTGTGTGAGTAAAGTTTAGCCACCATGAGAGTCCAAGATCAAAGTTAGACTTGCCTGAACTGTCCAGCCCAAGCTGAGGCAGCAGAGGACTACACCTCCAGCAGTCAACCTGCCTTCGCTCTGCCTTTTTTTTTTCCTTTTTCCTAGTAGTCTAGTCTGCCCTTTAACCCAGACACTTTCCTTTAAAGCCAGTATGTCACTCTTGCCAAGTTTAATCACAGAAAACATCATTAAGGCTGCATCAGTCTATGCAGCAATGGATGTTTTTTGATGTGCCTTGAAAGCCTGGAACATAATATGGGGGTAGCTTCTGGGAGCAAATGCACGTTAGGAACATAAAGGATGACCACCAAGGTCATTCCTTCATTAAAAGGAAGTCTGGATGGCAGAAAGAGGAAAGTTCATAAATGCGATGCTTTCTAGCTGAAATAGTAATTGCCCAATATCTTCACTTTTGCATATGTAAGGGAAGCTCTGTACAGAATTCAGAATAACTCTCTTGTTGTAGAAACAGAGTAGAAGCACGTAGATCAATGTCACTTGTTAAGCCTTCCAAGTAAAACCACATGCAGATTTTAGTTTGTGTGCATTTCCTTAAGCTATTCCAAGGGTAAAAAAAATTATGGGGTAAAGGGAAACTTAAAAACATGAGTCCAGCTGTATAACTCCCAGAAATTATCGACTCAAATGAACTGACCATGTCATAGACTAACCCTCAAGAGGTGCTTAGTCACACTGCTGAAGGAGATGAAATGGAAAATACAGTAGGGCTGGAAGACACCCAAAGAAAAATGAGAAAGGAGCTGTATTCTGAAAGACTGTGGGTCAAGAAGCAGATGAAGACACAGTTCACAAAGACAGATGCTTCAATTGCTTACAGCTTGATTTAAGCAAACATCCACAAAAGTCAAGACACCAGAATCCATCCAGACTTAAAGCTTGATCTTGTCTAGTTTGTGTGCCCAGCAGTATAGGGGGAGAAGTGTTCAGAAAGAAGGATGCTTAACAGTAAATTTTGAGTGAGGACAATCTTTCACGAATACATTATTTTCGAGAAAACATTTCACCACAGAAGTCAGAACATTTTGTCTTGAAAAGTCAGGACATTTTGGTTTGGAAATGCTGTTTTGAATGTATTTAAATTTAAAAAATGGAGAAAGACTTATTTAACGAGGTGAGACAATACTGACAAGATAACGGAATATCTAGTAGCAGGTTAAATAGACATTTCAGTCATGAGAACTGAGGCTATGGGATGAGATCAGGGTCTCCAGGACCTGACTTTAATTGTCGGAGTCCAGTACCACCTCAGAACCAGTGACCTTGGCTTCAAAGCTTGGAGACGTCGTCTTGTGGAGACGTCACAGTCACTTTTCCAGGGTGTCCTCATCTGGCCACCAGCTACCAAGAGACTGTCCTGGAGAGCGCTGAGGACCTTGCACAGAGCCTGGCGGTCCCTCAAGTGGGCTCTGGTGGCCACACGGGTGGGAACGCCGGCAGCGTGGGGGCTGCTTTTGGGGGGGCTGGCAGAAGTTCCGCTCCCACAGGGAAGCAGCAGGACCGACTGTGCCAATGCCACGTGCTGCCACTGCAACAGAGAACAAGCCAAAGCCACCGAATTTGAAAAGGCAGACAAATATTTTTGATGCCAACCTTAGCGTAGGTCACGCCGCTGGTGTCGATACCGCGAGGTGAGGATGAAGGCGGTCCCAGCTCCTGAGGGGCTTTGTCTCTGCGTGGCTGGCAGAGGAGGAGCACACAGCAGAGTGTTTTCTGGCTTGTCGCAGTGCCAGGGAAGTTCATTCTTTAAACTGATGTCTCCATGCTGAACGTCAGGAGAGCTTAACCACGCTGTAGGTAGTTGGGTGCCACCCGTGTACATGACAATGTTAAGATTAGACCAGGCTAGGGCTGGAGGAAGGACGGGAGGCTGATGGAGGACAGGAGTGCTGTCTGAAGCCAGGGATCCTGTGCTATAGGCGTAGGACAAGCTGGAGCAAGAACCATCAGGAAGCAGGACCCAGGCAGTCCTCCACGGGCAGGGTTCAAAGGACCTCCCAGTAGCCCCAAGGAGCTGGTGGGGTTCTGGTCAGTCGTGGATGGGCAGCTGGCCAGGCTCCCAGCCCAGCCCTCGTCTTTGGGCAGGCCAGCTGTGGGCAGGCAGCTAGTTATATCTGCTTGCCTGGCCGTGATCAGACGGGGCCCGACACTTACTCACAGATCCCGACAACGCTGACACACCACCCCGAGAGTGCAGAGGCTTCAGGAAAAAAACGAGCGGGCAAAAAGCAAGCGCACGCGTGCCAGGTTGGCCGGTCTGAAGGAAGCGGTGGGCGAGGGATGGAGGAATGCCTCGTCCCAAGCCCTCGAAGAGCCAGAGAGGCACTGCCCCGTGCTGCCGGGACGCGAAGGCTGAGGGAGATGCAGGTGCCTGAACGCCACACGGGCAGCGAGACGTGCATCGCTGAGCTTCAGAGCGTGTGTTGCGAGAACAGCCCACGGGGGAATATATAGGCAACCGCTAACAGGAAAAAGGGGGTTTCATAAACTGCAATAATAACTGATAAGGAAGTGGGAAGCTGTTGCAAGCAAGGAATATAGCATGATAAAAGAGGAAAGGGAAGCATTTATAGCACAGGGAGGCCTGCAAAGCATGGGATAAAAGCAAGCAAACCAGCCTTATTGAATCACAGAGTGCTGCAAGTGAGGATTTGGGCACAAGTTTGCAGAGGCACTTCTGCAGGGTGGCTTTTAGCAAAGTACACCTACCTCCAGCGCTACACGGTCTTAAGGCATTCCCCAAACTTCCTTTATCCCGTAAATCCTGAGAGACAACTGCAATTAAATTCTCCTGAAACAGGGCAAGGGGAGCACGTGGAGGGCACTAAACTAGCAAGCAGGAAATGCAGAAGAGGGAAAGGTATCTGAAATAATTTTTCCCAGACTGAGCCATAAGTTATCTAGGTGTGAGACCCAGCTCATCGCAGGCTCAGAACGGCTTTCTGAACTGAAGTGCCTCTGCCTGTAATTGACTGATTTTTTTTTTGTTTGTTTCTTTCTTTCAAAATGTGGTTCATAAGATGGGCCGATGGTTCTCATATTCCTTCAGGTTGCGGAAAACCAAAGTCACAGGTCCTCTGTGGTTCAACCCTTCTCCCTGGCAAGTACTTCCCAGGCTGAGTTGCAAGCAGACACTCTCCTCCCTTGACATCCTTTCCCTGCAGGGCAACAGACTCCTGCTTGTACCTGTTTCTTCTCCCGCTCTAGGCGTGCCCTCTCCAAAGTGTGACCCAGTTTGAGAAGAAGGGTTGAGGAACAACTCTACTCCCTCTTTCTTTTGTTGTGTAGAAAGTACACTTCTGAGTATTGTGAACCGAAGTCCCTTAGACTAAGAAGTAGCACACCAGGCGCCTGGGTTAATGCCCTACTCCCTTGGCTGTTATGCAGAGGACAGGCACTTTGCAGTTGCGGAGGTTTTTGGCTCACACTCAAGTGGAGTCGCTCGACTTCCTAACCCCAATATAACTTGCTCCTCGTTCTTGATGTAAAACAAGATGAAAGATGGAAAAGACTCTTTGGAGAAATCAGTGGAGCAACAGGGCACAAGACAAATCCTGATGGGACGTAAAAGGGCACCAGAAAAAGAGTTGCAGTAGCCAACAGGGAGGTCCAAAGGTGTAGGCGATAGAAGGCACGGGTGAAGTGAAAAGGACAGATGCTATGCACAGCTCATAAGAAAGAATTAACAGAATTTCACAATGGTGTTTACTTTATTCATTTAAAATATGTTCTGTTCTGTTTTCATGCTAGATCGGTCAGACTTTGCCAAACCTTTACTTCCCATGGGGCTGTCTGCTGGTTGGGTCAGTTTATTGTTCACTCAGCTATTTGGGTTACCCAGAGACAGTAGAGAGGTCTGGAAATGGTCCTTTTTGCATGTAAAGAATACAAAAGCTGCTGTTGATTAGTTCACATTCTGACTGCACATTTTTATACCCAGCTTGATATGTTGAATGTTCTCAGCATGATTCATCCAGAAAAATAGCAATTTAACGTACTAGGGCATGTTGGAGCAGGCAGAAACATTTCAGGGAAACACAGACTTAGCCAGAGGATTTAAATATCAACATACAGAAAATTATCTGGCTTTATCTGGAAGAAGAATACTTTTACAGGCTAGGATTCTCAAAAGGACCAAAAGGAAGGTAGGCACCAAATTGCACCAAATTCTTTCAAAGCTCTTTTAGAAATCCTATCCTGGAATGTGACTCTCAGACTAGACTAATGGATCAGATCCAAACATGCATGAGTGCAGACTCAATGTGGAATTACGGAAAAACAGGGAGAGAAAATACCTCATGAAGTCATCCAGTTTAT
Source organism: Aviceda cuculoides (assembly GCA_035590195.1). Classification (NCBI taxonomy): domain Eukaryota; kingdom Metazoa; phylum Chordata; class Aves; order Accipitriformes; family Accipitridae; genus Aviceda; species Aviceda cuculoides. The sequence continues at coordinate 23,356,253 of JAVJGG010000021.1, read as the reverse complement.
CCCCCTGCCCCAGGCAGGATCATCTATACCTGTGTCACTTGTGACAGATGTTTGACTAACCTATTTTTAAAGACCTCCAAAGACAGAAACTCCAATATTTCATTATCCTCACTGTTAGAAAGCTTTTCCCTGTAGTTTAACCTATATCTTTCTTCCTCTAGTGTAAGATGGAAACTTCCTATCAAATAAAACATGGGCTTTTAGGAAAGACTATTTCTGTCCTCTTTACAGCTTGATTCTAGCTCCTGCATACTTAAGGATTATCCCTTCGTTGCCCAAAATCTTCTCTTCTAGAAGCTGAACCATGTAACTTGATTAGCTCTTACCTCCTTGGTCATAGCCGAGACCTCTAATCATGCTCAATGCTCCTCTTTGGGCTCTCTCCAACTGGTCCACATCCTCTTGAACTGCCACACCAGAGAAGTCCAGCCGAGGTTTTTCCAGTGCTAAGAATAGCAGAAAGATTACTGTACATATCAAGCAGGCCACATTCTTCCTCGTGCATTTTGGTACTCAGCATTGCACTTCATCTTTTTCACAAGAGTATGACTTATTCAGCTCCCAGAAGAAAACCTTTTCCAATTTCCTGAGTTCCCTCCCTCCTTTATAGGTCCCACTTACCCCAGCTGTCCACCTCAAAAAGCAATTTTTCTTTGATAGGTACTCTTACTTCAGATCCTAATTAGCAACTTCCAATTGACTGATTATTTAAAGCAGATGTAGCTCCTATAGAGCTTGCTCATCTGCCAGTGTGGCGCTGTTGAACAGAACAGTTAGCAATTATAGAAATGAACCCCTGTGTTTCCTTCCAGCCTGTGCAATTTGTTTTAAAAACAAAACAAAACAAAACAAATTGGAGCATAACATTGACCTTAAATAGACTATATAAAACATCAGCCAGTCCCTGTTGTTCATTACAAGCTTGATTGGCTTGTAAGGTTTCAGAGAAGGTCACGTCAACTATTTGGGAAATTAGCATGATGTTATTAGCATGGTGTTAAACACAAATAGTTATTACTCTTAATTGGCAAGTCTAGTTATCAGCTGTAAACACAGAAACTGATTTTTACCTGAAAAAAACCTTGCAATGAAATTGTCCTGCTAAATAATCTGCAAAGAGATATGTTTTCAGCACATGCTATTAAGACTGTCATTCACATTAATTGTCATTCACATATAATCAAAGCTGCCTAACTTGTTACGACTGCAGTGGGTGCTATTACATATTCAACAGTTTCAGTTACCAGAACATAACATATGAGTTTCTGTATATGTTTCCTAGTCTACACAGCTATATAGATAGGCATAGGTTTTCTACTTTCTAAATGCAGTGCGTTCCCAAAACCTACTCTTAAATAATATAAATGTTATAAAATCAGGCACTCAGAAGCTAGAAACTGAGAAGTTTGTCTGGGAAGACTGGAGAAGGTGTCTTTGTGCTCATACATAGTAAAAGCTCATTTTATGTCTTACATAATATCACTCATTTTTTCTGCAGGACCTCTGTCCATTTCATGGTGTACATTTCTGGAGCCGTTGAATGCAAAATTTTTTTTCATTCAGTTTTTATACTGCACAAAACACAAATTATGCCTGAGAAACATTATTAATTTCCTCACGGATATTCCCAGCGTGCATTCACCACAAGATCACAGACTGACATTTTGAAGGCATTCTGACACCTAGGTCACCAGGAAACCAAGGGAAGCTGGATTTACTCATCCCAGAGACCTAGGGCACACAGTACTACTCTCCGTGAGAAACCAGCAGAGCCCAAACATGCCGGATCCCACCGACACCAGCTGCCTGCTGCCACTGGGCAGGGGTTGCCCTGGGTACACAAAGCATCAAGCCAAGGACCAGGGAGACTCCAAATCCTCACTGCACTTCTTCCTATTTTGCATTTGGGGTTTGCCAATATAAAAGCCATGAACAGTGCTAACCGGAATGGAGTTGGACTAGCGCAGCCTTCCTGCATCGCCCCGGAGAACGCTGAGCGCCGCCTGCCAGTACCCCGGTGCTCGGTACGGATCCGACCCCGGCCCGGTGACTTTGCCTTTAGCGGTCAGGGCAGCCGCACCGGGACCGGGCACGAAGGCTTCGAACACAGCTTGCTAGAGACGTCTCCCTTCTTCCCACGCAGCGGGCCCCACGCTGTCCGTCCTACACCCCGGCAAGGACGGTGCCCCTCGGCAGCCTGTGGCGGATTCGGTAACTACGTGGATGAGTGGGAATTTATACGGCCAAGCGTTGCCTTGCTGGAAGTCGTTCTAGCAAGTGATCTCGCCGGCCTCGCTGTTGTGACAGACTTCAGCGACAGAGCGGAGGCTCGTGAACCCTTTTTTTTCCCCAAAGCGTGCATGTTCCCTCCCTATGAGAATATCCTCCGAGTATCCAAGTTTCCAGCTGCAGAGGTCAAACTTAACTTCCACAAAGTAAGGCTTGTCACGGAGCTTAAAACAAACCCTATGCCCCAGCCGGTTCCGAGCCACCAGGCGCGTTTTTTCGCCTACTACTTTTCAATAAATTCCAACTGACCTTGCACCAAACTGGTACTTCAGCTCAGTTGTCCCTCCAACGCCCAAAAGTTGAGCAGGCTTTCACCAAGCACGTACGGACACCCCCAGGCCCCTGGCCAGCCCGACGCCTGTGGCGTTGCCCGAGCCCTGAGCAGCACTCTCCGGGCAGGATGAGATAAGACGGGAGATTTTGCCCTCATGAGTCAACCACCTCACCCTGTTTCTTTGTTAGTGACTTTAAGGCCTTGTCTCTACTTGAAAGGTAAACCTGTAAAACAATACTGCACATGAGACAGAGCTTAGACCGGTGCCCAAAATAAAGTTATAATAGGAAAACCTTTTTTCTTACCTATGTAACCACGTTCACAAGCATAGTTCCAGCATCCCAAGAATCGTACCCCATGACCAGCATAATTCAGCTAATGTTTCAGTGTTATCAGGTCAATTGTAAGCCCAGGCTGTGAAAACCAGAGAGAAATCTACACAATCATTAGTCTCTTTTACATTAACAAACACTAACAAAGGCTTGCATCCCGTAACAGCAGTTCTTACCTAGTTTGCAAGGTCACTACTAAGTTTATGATGAGTTACTATCCAAGTGAAAGACTAATGTCTGTTCCTTTCCACTCTGCCCAAACTTATACAATTAGGATTGAACATTGAACATTTTCCAAGTCACACTTCCAAATTACAGTTACCAGCCCTTTCTGACTTCTTGGGGAGCCATAAAAGTTTAAGATCGAAACAATTGGGGGGGATATATTTTTACTTTTAAAACATTTTTCAGTAGGACTGTGATTGGGGGGAGTTTCAGAAGTCCAACTATTGCAATGATTGCAATGTCTGAAAAAACTAGAAGTCCTGTACTTCATTTTTATCTGATTAATTACTTCAAAATTAGAGAAGTCCTTTTGTGTGAGTATTCAGGCCACCAACAGGGAGAGGAATATGAATACACACTCCTATGAGTCCCTAGAGATATTCAGAGTCCACAGATACTTCTTACCTTGTTTGATACTTACTTCAATTTTTATCCTGGTAAAATTTTACAAATGACAAAGTCACAGGAGCTGGAGATGCATGGGAAGCCTGCAGCTAATCCGAGAGCTAAACACCATCCCTGGAGTCTGGATGGCAAGACTGCTGGGCAATATTCTTTTCTAATGCAGCCAGCATTTCCCTGCTGTCTTATATTTGCAGGTATATTGCCTCGGCGTGGGCAAAACAGCAGACAACGTATACTGCAAATTGTGTTGCACATTTATACAAATATTTTCCTGGTTTTTCTTTGCATTGCTGTGTTCTTTTGCAACATATGCACTGAAAATATGAGTATTCAGATGGTTTAATTGGAAATCTGGCTTTTAAAAGAAATATCCCACTTCTAGTGGGTCTATTTTTGATTCAGAAGTGATGTGCAGAGCTCCAAGTCTTCAATATGTTGCTTTTGTTGTATCCATTTTTCTTTCCTCTAAGACATAGATTTCAGGAATTTGCTGCTGTCTTATTACAGGTTATTCTGATCAGACTCATTATAGCACAGTAAATATATGAACTTCTGATCTAGACATTTTTTTAAGATTTTTTTTTTATTTGCCACCAGGAGGTGCAAATGATCTTCTCACCAGAACCACTTTGGTCGTCATTACAATCACCAGCTATATTCTGAGGTGGAAATGGCTCGCTTTATTCTTTTACCAGTATTTTTTTCTTTCTTGCTACCCCTCCATCCTTTCTACTTGCTGGCCATGAGGGCTCTCAAAGCCCTTACCAAATGCAGTTTGCAGCCTGCCTTTGAATCAGCTTTCTCCGTGTTGCTGTTGCCACCGGCAGAAATATTTGGTAGTGTTTACACGTTGGAAAACGGCGTGTACAACACCACGGCGTTACTGCAGCCGATTTCCGTGGGTGCTTTGTTGTCAGCCTTCGAAGGGCTCGGCCGAGCTGCACAGTCAGTCTGGACGAGAGCTGACCGCAAGCCACACAGTGAAAGCCAAGGACCCACCAAATGCCTGCAATCCGCTTCTTGAAGGAGCGAGCAGCCAGGGAATTAAAAGCAGGAGGAAGGGAAAAGAGAGCCCTGTCCTTCTCACCCCGTGCAGAGGTAAAAGCGTTAAGGACGAGTGGGGTTTCTGTCCCGCTGCCTGCATGTTCAAACCCAAATGTAAAATTAGCCCTCGTGAGAACTGGCGTCTGAACCGAACCCAAATGTAAGAGGAGGCATTTGTCCCATGCGGGAGCAGCCAAGTCTGTAAGATATAATCACAGGGTGATGGCAGGCTCTCAAGATTAGGCGGTCTCACTGGACTCCTAGTGAAGATAGCAGAAGTTTTACCATATTTAGCTAGTTTCCACCCTTCTGACTGCTGAATGTGATAGCAGCAGCTCAGGTCTGAATCTGGGAAGCTCCCTAACACTTATGTGTTTGCAAACTATTTTCCCTCCCCCCTTTACACACACAAGCACGCTATCAGCGGGCAGCATGGCGATGCTACGGTACGACTGTAACACCAAGCGTGTGAGACACGGCTCTACTGAACTAGCCAGCTTCCAGCATCCTCAGAAACTCAGAATCCTCAGAAACTCAGAATCCTCAGAGCGCCTGCAGTGCTGACCTGTGTCCCACCCCGTCCCGGCGGCCTCACCTCGGACCTCCTCTGCCCTTTCCCCCCCCAAAAGCGGGCCGCGTTACCCGCACAGCCCCTCTGCTCTAGCAGTACGCTAGCAGAGAGTTAGACACAGGCCACCCTTCATCTTCTCTCCATGACCCAGAGAGCGCCCACCGTACCCCGCTCTCCCCAGCAGAACCGCTGTGCTTCTGCTCCCTACGGAAGAGGGGAGCCGGGAGGAGGGCCGAGGTCTCGGGGTCTTCCTGCAGCCTCTAAGGTCACATCCCGGCCCCCTCGCGAGACCAGATCAGCTGCAGAGCGCTCTGTTCGGCAACGGCCTGCCCGTTTACAGACCTCACAGCCCCGTTGAGCCGTTTTCAAGTGCTTATTCGCTCAATGGCATCTTGCTATGTTGCGATACCTTCGTTCGTTATCGGCACGATGAAAGGTACGCCCATCAATAAGACCCACACTAATGCCTTCAACATATAAGTGCAAACACATGTAAGGGTTTTTCTCATTTCCAGCAGATCAACCTTCAACATTTATTTTAAGCTTGGTCTCTTTTAAAGCCAAGTGCAAGTATTCTTGCAATAAAACTACTGTGAAGCTTTTAGAAGCTCCAATCATATTTGGAAGTTTGGCAAACAGTGTGTGGTAGAGGACAAAAAAGATTAGGGGTCAGAAGTTTATATGTATTTCTGTAGAGGACATAGTCAGGATTAGCTTGCATTGAAAAGACTGCAGGTTTTTGGTTCGTTGGGGTTCTTTTTACTATTTTACTTTTCTAAAAATTATTATTCTGAAAGTCAGGTACATGTTATCTCTACAGTTTCCAGACCAGAAACTGGCCAAGCAAGGCAACATTTAAAATTTCTCTCTTTCTTTGTCTCTCTCAAAAATACCAAACAGAAAAATCCAGGGAAAGTTCTAGGTCTAAATGAGCAGAAGACCGGACTTGGGTTAAAATTACACTATTAAAGCTAGATTTCCACAGCAATTCAGCACTCTACTAATGGCTACGCACCTACCAGCCCAGTCTCTACAATCAGCAACTTACGTAGCCTTGTAGTCAGCAATCTGGTCTTCATTTTTGAACATGGCATATGACCCACATCAAAACTTCAGGGTGTGCTCACAATCAGCAAGAAGGTACGGATTCAGAGGAAATTCAGAAAACACCAAGGAGAAAATGAGCCCAGTGTATCTAAACACCTGTACCTCCAATACTTTCAACTAGCTCTATATTAACTGTCCAATGGATCTAAAAATTGTCAGCCACTGGTGACTTCCACCTTAGTCTCATCTACCATGTGTGCTCTTCCCCTCCTTCTAATGCAGGAGTAACCTGCTGACATGCTGAGCGGCTTGGCTTGCAGCGAGCAAGAAATTCCGAGGTGACCAAGGAAGGGAGGAGTACGCTCCCACGGTTGCCTTTTGGAGAAGGCTACGGCAGGGCCTAACATGGGGAAAAGGAAGAACGGCCCGAGGTACTGACGGAGGAGAAGTCAAGGTGAGGTGGAAGATGAAGGTTCGTAGTTTGGTATTCAGGAGGAGAAAGAGGAAGGGAGAATGAAGAGAGAGAGAATAGGGAAGAAGAAGAAAATCAAACAAACATCACCCAGGTCCTCTGGACTGTGGCAGATGTGAAAACTGTGGAGGGAGCGAGCGAGGAGAAGAGAGGGATGGAGGAGCTGCAAGGGTGTATGGTGTGCAGAGCCCAGAGGCACGGCAGCGCAGGGAACGCCGAGGGTTTATCGGCTTCACGTATGCCAATTGCCGAGGCCAAGGACAAACTAGAAAATTGCAAACTGACAAAAAGCTTAATTCCCTCCTCATTAACAGGCAAAAGCATTGGCACCAAAGCATGCCGCTCATTATCTCCACGGTTGTTTTAGCAGTAAATCTTGAGTTATCAGAAGGAGAGTATGACTGCATCGTCAAGTATGAAGAAATCTAAATTCACTTATTTGCACCCTCCAGCAGATTGCAAGTACAAAATTGCAGGGTATTTTTTTTTTTTCTAAATGTGATCTCTAATTGGAAAAAAGATTATTTTGTAGTGCTCAAATTATTTTCTAGTGCTGAGATTATTGTCTAGTGCTCAGCTGGGAAGGAATTAAATAGGATCTGAAAAATAGTTAATTAGAAGGGCATGTTGCAGTTAGAGGTTCTGGTTCCTTTTTATCCAAGTCGTACAGCCATACTGTGAGTCAGGAACATCAAGAACTGCTTTTGTTAGCCAGTGAGCTATATTTTGAGATTGCTAAAATCAGGAGGATTTTTCTCATTAACTCCAAGGGTAAATCACATAAGCACATTGGGGTACTTAATACGCACAAGTTGCAGAACACAGGAACACCGGGAGCTTCGTTAAGTAGCAGGCAAATCATTTAAATGGATATCCCTTTTCTCCTTCCTTTTGCTTGTCTAAAGAGCATTGTGGAAGCTCCCTAGTCAAAGGGCACAGAAGCAGTTCAGCCGTGCAGGGAGGTAACTGGGACACACACCACTGGCTGACCATACCTAGGGCAGCCACAGTAATGGAAGTGCTACACCTAGAACATCGGCGATAAATTTACACCCGGCCAGACTTCTGTCTGAGAAAGTATGGAGAGGAGAATGTCTGGGTAGAATTTTGAGGGTCAGTGAGGATAAACACAGCACAAACATACATTATTTTTTATTGGAAGAATGAAACAACATCAAGATTCGTCCTTCTAATTCTAGGATGGATCTGCTTATTTACCCAACTGCATGTAACACACCAGGGACATTTTTTTAGCATCCTAAAAGGAAACATGAACTCGTAACAAGAGCCAAGGTTAAGCCTCAACGAGGCTTGAGCCTTCTTCATCTCAACGTAGAAGAAATTAAACTGCAAAGTGCCTGCGTGGCCATTTTCACTTACGCTCCAGGACAGACCTTTGCCTGTAGCTGAGCTGAGCAAGCGCACCTGCCCCAAAGGCCATATGCAACCCTAGCAGCACTTAAAATAATGACTTACTTGAAAGGGAAGCTCTTTTCCAGACCAGAAACCAAATAAAACCTTGGAAAGACAGTATCAATGTATTCTGGGAGAAGACAGCAGCAACTTGACAGAAGGTATTAACTTGAACCACTTGTAACTGTACAGATAAAGCTAGAAAATACTTAGAAAAACACTGTGCTGGAAAAAATATCTCAATGTTTAAAGAAGCTGGTGACCACAATGATGGGTGCAGTTTAAAAACCAGAATAGAATACAACAGAGCGCATTTGGCTCTTTTCATAACGAACAGCATGTTTCTAATCACCAGCATCAGAGTCAAGCTAAACATTTCAAACCACACCACCAAAGACAATAAAACTATATATGCTGATGCGTCCTACCCAGCAGACTGTATTACTGCTTTATGCCCACCTCGTCCATTGTCACACCAACTTTCTTACTTGTTACCAGCTCCTTTTGCTTGTTTGCAACTTTTATTTTAAGCACTGCATTTTTAAAATCACTCAGCAACTCATATTTAGATAACTGCTCAGATTTCCTAAAGGATTTTGTTCCCATTGGAGAACTCAGTGAGACAGCCAGTTATTCTGGCATACTTAACACTAAACAACTCCCTCTGAAATATCATTTGGAGAAATTCAATTTGAAAACTCTGTACCTAACCAGCTTTCTTAAAGAAGAGGCAGTTTAGCAATTTCGTGGTATTCCCACTTTTCTTCTCCTTTCTTCATTATATAGCTGGAGGGGAGCATGATGGATACCAATGGCTGGCTCTATATGCCTCTCTGGTTTTCTCATTACGAAAAACAGAGTAGAACGACTGTTAATCTCAGGAGAAGATGAAATACAAAGTTGCTGCTGTCCAATAGGCTAGCGGTCTGCCTGCCTGCAAAAGCTACTAATTCATACAACACTTACGTTTTGCAATATTAAAAATTTTTGCTTTTAGTACGCAGTTATAAATAACGCTATGTGTAGAGCGAACGCGCAGGAAATTCTGATAGACAGCTGGTGAAGACTCGTCTTGTTGGGTCTCATTAGAGAGGGCCATAAAACCAGCAAGGAGTGAAAATGAGTCAGATTGAAAATGTATTAGAGCCTGCCATATTTTCAGCATTCAGTTCCATGATTTTCCACTAAAGCCAGGGAGGAGACTCCGTAGATGAGGCCTCTGGAGGTCACTCGGAAATGATTCCTGGCTCTTCCCCAAACTCCCTGTGTGATCTCGTCTAAGTGAGTTTATTCTTCCCTACCTGTACCCTCTGTCTCGCTGGAAAATGCGCCCTGAGTCTGTCTTGGCAAAACAGAAGCCCTGCGCTTAGGTAGGATTAACCAGCTACACAAATTCAAAGCAGGGAGCGATTAGCCGGGGTTAGGCCTGTTATTTTTTGTAAGGGGCCTTGGAGGTTCCAATGGATCACCAGCCGAGCACGAACCAGCCGCGTAACCCGCCGTGAGGAAAGCGAACGCCTGGCCGGGACGCAAACAGGAGGGGAGGCTGTGGGTCCCCAGGAGACCTTCCCCGCGGGTGGGGCCCCTGCTGAAGGACGGCACCCCGCTTTGGGTGCCTTCTGGGGGGGACGAACCGCTGGGAAGACTTCTGGGGAAGACGAGAGAGGGAGACCAGAAGCCCGGAGTGGGCGACCCACAAGAAGAGCCTGAATTAATTGCGGTCATCTAGCCAAAAAAGAAGAAAGGAGACTGAGGAAGGGAGGACTGAAATAACAGGGTTCGAGGCTGCTGCAAGGTGGAGCAAATAAGCTTTTTTCCAGCATCTGCCGTGGCTAGGAAAAAGAAATAAAGAGCTTAAACTGCAATAAGAGAAATTTATGTTAAATATGATGGAAAAAATTTCTCTAACAGGAAGGGTAGTAAAGCACTGGAATAAATTGCCCTGGGAAGCTGTGGAGCGTTCATCCTTGGAGGCCTTAAAGAACAAGTTAGACAAACATCTTTCAGGAATAACACGGGGATAGTTAATCTTGCCTCGGGGCAGCACGATAAACTCTGGTCTTTTGAAATCCATTCAGCCTGTGGTTCTGTGATAATATCCACGCAGATGCCACGTGTTTGTACGGCACCTTGCCCATCAGAGCCCTCTTCTTTCTTCCTGAAAGACAAACAGTAATTAGTAACTATAACTAGTTTTATAAACATTGTATTTCAAAGCACACAGTCTTATGCCACATATATATTATCCAAACTATAACTTCAGTTTCAAAAAAAGACATGTTCACCAATTTCTCCACTGAACTAGACTATCTGTTAGGAACAACTGTTTATTTTTCAATGCCACATTTATATAAACAATTCACACAGCTTTCACTGATAGGGGGAAGAGAGATCACTAGTGCTTTGCAGATAAAGACGACTTCATTTTTCACAGACTCTACTGTGCTGTAAAAAGGAAAACCAAAAAAATAAATATAAACCATCTCTTTATTCTGCTTCTTACAAATTAAAAAAAACCCAAGACCCAAAACTTCATCTTTGAATATTTTTTTGCCTTAACCTCAGTCAATTCAAAAATGGTAGGAGTATAACTGAATTAATTTGACTGTTGTTTCATGTGAGATTTATCAAAAAAAATGAGAAGAAAACCAGTTCATTCCCGATATATATATTTCAACTACAATTTAGACTCATCTTATATATGCAGGTGACACTGTCATCAGAATTGGTCACTTCACAAGTTACTGCCAGAAGTTATCTTCTCTGTTCAGGTCTGTTAAAGTTGCATTTGCTCCCTTTCCAGCCTAACTTCATGTGCATGTAGAAGCACACCTCCCAGCCCAAGCAAAAATGGATCAATAAAACAGAAGAGTGGACGTGTCGCTAGCGGGAAAATTCAATGGCCGTGCTACTTTCCCTACATAGAAATTACTGATAGTCTCTATTTAGTTCAATGCTTCATTATTAAATTGACACCAAAGGGCCATTAGACAACAATAAAATGCAACCAACGTTTCATTTGTTGTGGTCTCAGATGCACCCTTATGCCTGGCAGCAAAGGATGTGATTCACTTCAGTTCTCACCTTTTAGGATTCTGTACTGCATGTCGATGTCTACCCAATGAATTAAAAATATCACAGCCCATCTCTGCTTCAGTGTAAATCTGGCTTATGGAAACTGAATCCCATCAGATTTCAAAACTGACACAACACACAGATTTTCTAAGCAATGCAGGTTGACACAGTGATCCAGTTGCTTGATGAAGAACAATAAGCAAATAGTGTGCCAGCTACACAATTGTTTCCCAAATATTAAGTTGGTCTACATGTATTTAGCTACATTCCTACATCACATAGAAAATGTTACAAATTCTCTTTTTTTCATGAATATTGATATATTTGATATTTTAAGGCCCTAAATACATTAGTAGTTAGGTTTACATTAAGAAAAAATATTTTTCCTATCCTAAAGGATGCAAAGGAGTCCCTATAAAGCAGCATCTCTTGTTATATTAAGTACAGTAGTAGCCTGAGAAATTATAAGGAAAATGCTTGTCCACTAAGCCCATAAGTATCCATTGACAGTATTGAGAAGACCAAAGTATATAAAGCTTTTTTATACACTAAAATGCAGAAGGTAAATCACACTTAAATAGCAATTTTAGATAATACTAAGAGGCAAGAATGTGGAAAGAACAGGTTAGAGAGTATTTAGGAAAGTTAAATACTTTTAACTCAGGCTAAGATATACAAAAACCTGAGGAAGACTCGGGAAATCTCAGAGCCCCATGGCAATTGCTTATCTATGGGAATCCGTGGAGGATTAATGATACATCAGAAGACTGCAGAGGAGTGAAAACAGTGATTTTTCTTACAAAGGAGCAAAAAAAAGACCAGCTGGGAATTTGTAGACCTGACAGCATACTTCATTTATCAAAAAAAATACTGGCACATATAATTAAACAATCTATTTGTAAGCACTGAAAAGAGCTCCAGGAGTGACCGTCAGTGTGAACCTATGCTAAGGGCAAATAATGTCAAACTGTTCTAGTTTCCATCTATAGTACGTTACCAGGTTTTGTGGGTATGCAGAAGAAACTATATCATGTAGTTTTACTTTAGTAAAGCTTTTCATATTCTCTTAGAATCACACCAACCAACCATGTCCTAGATTAAAATTTAATAGGTGGGGCACAAAACTGGTAGGAAAAGAGATTACTTATCAGTGTTTAATGTAAATGGAAGCTAGGATTCTGGCAGGGATTGCCATGGGATTTTTACTACGACTATATGATGCGGAGCAGGTAGCCAATGGTCAGGAGAGTGGAAGAACGAGGTTATTCATTGGTGAATGACGCAAAGATAAGGAGGGGCAACCAAGAAGTTGGAGGGCAGACTGTAAAGACGAGGATGCTCTTCCGTAAGGACAAGTCCAAGGTGCTACGAGTACGTAGGAATGAGCAGCCTTACGAGTACCAACCAGGGAACTACGGGCTGGATAGAGGGAAGCAGCAATGTTGTCAGCCTGAGCCAGCAGGTCATCCCCTGGCAGAGGTGAATGTCGTACTGGGATGCATGGCCAGCATACAATCTGCTGGGCTCAGCTGGGAAGCGCCCAGCCTACCCAGACGGAGCTCAATGCCTAATTTCAGGGCGCTGCATTTCAGGAAAGAAGAGGGGCTATTGGAACTGGATGAAAGTTGGATGAAAACCAGGGTGTAACTTGGACTGCTTAGCCTGTAGATGAGAGGGCAGGAGGTGGGTAGGATACTAAATAAAAGGAGGTTGCGGAAAGGAAAGGAAATCTATTCTGAAGATGTGTGATGAATAAAAGTAGTGCGGATTACATGTCATCACAGAAGACTCAAGAATTAAGAAAATTAAGGAAAAAAACCTCATGTTTGGGATAGTAGAAGTCAAGAATGCACCAGACTGCAGTGTGTTCATCATTGCAGATGTCTAAGAATAAGCGGGAAAACATCTGTGAGGACTTTCATAAATACGGGCTGTCTGGCCTTGCATTGGGGAAGAAAATACAGGATCTGTCGAGGTCCCATTTAGCCCCAAGTTTCTGTGGCATTCGACATTTAAACAAACAAACAAACAAACCAACCAAAACAAAATAAGGACAAGACAAGAACTCAAAACTTCCAATTCTATAAATTTCAAGTTAGGGTGATACAATTAACTTTTTTTTTTTTTGCACTCAGAGTTAATCACCTTGTATAGTGCATGTCTAGGTACTACAAGGAAAGAAAAAGGAAGAAACAAAAACCAATAGGACATTTCTCTGCGGGACAGTGACATTTTTCTGTTACAGGGATTAGGCACCACAAAAAGCCTCCACTGGCAAGCAAGCGGAAGGTATTGGCAATCTCCCTCAGCCACCTTTTAGGGCAAACACAGCTGGAAAAGGTGTCTGAAGGCATCTTTCCCTCCAGATATGAATTCTTCACCAACAGGGGCATTACTGGATTGCTGAGGTCCTCACACCAAGAGCAGTGTCCTGGCCGTGAAGCAGGTCTCCACCCAGACCACAAGCAGCAGAAGCAATGGTTTCCAATTTCTTCAGCAAACTAGCTTGGCGGGGAGGGGAGAAAAAAAAGAAAAAAAAAAAAGAAACCCAGCAACAAAACAAGGCAGGAAAGCAGTCCTGAAAGACAGGAGACACAAGGAGAGAGCAAGACAGACAAGAATGGCGACCCAGGGGAGGTAGAGACAGCAAGGTAAGGCAGAGTGGAAAGTCAACGGGAAGACAAACAATGTGTTTTTACTAAAGCTGTTAATTCACTCTTCACGTCTCCCACTCAAGTCATCCATCACAACATAAACTAAATAGAGCTCAGAGCGCAGCTGCCTGCCTGCCACTGTAAATGAACCTTCTGTATACAGAGCACCGCTCCGGCAAGCTGGCGTCCTCAGAGGAAAAAAACCTCAGCTGCAAAAATAAACAAATCAGGTACCACAACCCTCCTCCCTACATTTTTTTTTCCCAAAGAATGTGTGCTACTAAGTTTTAACCCCTTCTTGCTTGTTAACTAAGCTCAGTATTTTTGCTTTGCTTAAAACACACACAACCAGTGTCCTCCGCAAGCACTTAAATGGTGAGCGTGTTTTACTGAACACTACAAAGCTTTACTGAGCACCAAATCCGCACTCATGTAAAATTTTTCTTCCATATCAGAGAGGGCATGAGGGAAAGTTCCAACTCCCACTGTCAGACCTGGCGAACAAATATCCATGGATCCAAGATGCTGTTGGTCTCAGAAAAAACCCATATTTTTCAGTCCCTCCTGCAGTCATCTTATGACACTTTGCACTTACGGCTGCCTGTCTTTCGCTGCAACCCTTGCGTTAGTGATGAAGAGATCAGCAAATTTTCTGTGGTGTGTGGGGCAGTGGGAGACATGGAAAAAAAGTTTGATGGATTACACAAACGTTAACACATTTTTTTTGGCAGATCACAGATTCAAGTGATCGGGTACTGGGATCTACCAGGGCTCTCAATTTTATGCTTGTGGCTAGAACGAAGGTGCTAAGGGACGTTGCCATTTAGAAAGCGGTGGCTTGGCCCTTTGGTTTTTGAATGGGACACATTGGCACAGGGGCTTTTGCAAGTCACGTGAGAAAAAAAAAAAAAAACACAGAAAACCCCAAAGTTTTGGGGTGGCAGCCCGAGCCTCTCGGCGGGCCCGCTGGGACTGAGGGCAGTTTGGGTCTGTGCCTGGCCAAACGCCTGAGCAGCACGGCTCTCCGGCTCCGGCTCCTTCCCTGCTCGCAGGAAGGGAAGGGTCTCCCCCCGCGTGTAGATACACAAAGACGGTTTCCAGTTGATCTGTAGTCTCCAAGAGCTACTAGAAGTAAAGGCCACATGAGCTAACCCACCTTACACCACGGAAGCAAAGGAATTCCTTCTTCTCTCATGGAATCACCGTGTAGGAGCGGTATAGTCCCTAACGTGTGACCACATGGCAGTAACAATGTAGAAATACAGAAATACGTAGGTAAACACATAGTTCTGCTGAACCTCTGAGCTGCTGCGACAGCGAGGGAGGTTGCGCTGCAGCATCCCGGGGCAGCCTGGGAAGGAAGAAGCATTACAGCTTCCCATCTTTAACGGAACAGCAACACTCTAAGAAAAAAAAGCCAACACTGCTAGTTAGGTCATGAAGCTCGAGGAGGTGCTCTCTACAACCTTCAAGAGCAAGATAACAACCTGTGTTTCCAGGTAAGAGACTACCGACTGCAAGCAAGCATAGACATTGTTTGAGGAGGCAACTACCATTCCGAATGTGACGAATAAACTTTGGTTTATGACTTAAAATCATATTCAAAGTAGACATATTTTAATAAGAAAAGGTAGCTCGCACCCAGCTCCTATTTTGTACAATCTGGGCATGTTCTGTAAAATTCTTCTTTTAAATTTAAAATAATTTAAACTTTACGGTAGCTTTTAGGGAAGTTTAGACAATAGCCTGCATAAAATTTAAAAAACACTTAATCAAAATTAATTGCAGACCTTTTGGGAGAAGAGACTAAATCAGTGCATAAATACCTGTTCTAACTTTGACAACATTGCAGTGAAAAGCTATGGAAACTGCAACATATGATTTAAAGAAGAAACAAAACCACAGAGGAAGAGTAAAATAAGACTTTTGTTAGCTGTGAGTATGGCTCAGACTACCCTAGCAGCACTATTTTATGACACAAGTAAATCACATAGTCCCAAACATAAATGCCATCATTAGCAGTATGGTGGGTACCATTGTAGGTCTATGCAGTCAGATGCAAAAGTAATTTCTGAAAGAAACATGTAGATTGGCAAAAACAATACAGACTACCTTCCCAGACAAAATATTTGTGGTGTTCTTTCTTTAGCCCAGGAAATGTTACAGAACAGGTAAACTGCGGAGTTTCGTGTTTGCCTGAGGCCATACAGCTGCCTATTTCAGAGGGTGCTGCACAAGCCATGACTTCAGAGATTTACCTAAGAAGTTTCAAAGTTGCAATACTACAGAAGGAAAACAGGAAGGTAAGAGAAGACCTGGTGAGATCAAAACAGCTAAACTTCTGGGAGCTTGATATTGTTAAATGGGTGAAATCCTGACTCCACTCAACTCAGGGTTAATAAAACAGATAGCATGGCATCTAATCCCATCTGTAATTAGGACGTTACTTTTCTTACCTCTGAGAATCCTGGAACAGGTTGTTAACAAAGAGCGTATTGGATCCAAATTAACTCGCAAACTCCTGTGACTTTCCCGATGCTAACGTAGCACTGGGCCTTTCCATTCCTGCTATGTCACACAGCTTGCTTTGGCCAGTCTCAGTTCCACAGGCTTAATCAGAAATAGGCTTTTCCTGCTGTGTTTTTGTTTGTTTTGCTTTTCCTGCAGGTGATTAGAGTATCTTTGTAACTTCTTGCATTATGCATTTAAAAAAATCACCTGCAGGTGGGCTGAAGTAATCACATTCTGCTGAATGTTTACTAAAGCAGTAATTGCTTTCATTTCCCAAAATACAGAGTGCACACACCATCTACTGTATAAAATTCTGTTAAAATAAGAAAGAAGTACAATCATAAACCTTTACAGGCATGGAAAGCCTTGCTTAGTCTTCGGTTCAACTCCGCACGGTAATTGTAGATGCAAACAACTTGTTATTGCAGGGACTTGTATCACTGAATAATTGTAAGTACTTTAAATATCCTTTGCCAGTACTTTACAAACAGAGGTAGCATTTGGGATGCTCAAGAAGCTACCTTTATACAAATGCTCCACTTATCTGATTAAATATTGACCTTAGGCAGGAACCAGTATCAAGCCACGAACTTGCCATGTTCAGGGAAAACACTCAGCATTTTCCTCAGTTAGATTTTACTATGTTGCTCTTTCTAACACACGGACAGAACCTCAGGAGCGGATGCCTCCTCCTGCGTGTTGGTGTAAACTCTTGCGACGGATGAAACCCACCCGGAGCTCTGCAGTGCCTGCACGGCGTCGCCTTCCATCTGCATCTCAAACAGCCTCGTTTGTTTTTCACTGCAGCCCGATGCCCCCCCGTCAGCGATATTATCTGGCTTATAGGAGAATGCCAAATGCCTTGAGTGCGGGTAGACCCATACTCCCGCAAAACCCTGCGCTGACTAGAGCAAATACGTCGTGTCGGAGGGTTTGTGCACTCAGGAGCTGGATGCACCACCACGGCCAGGTTCTGCAGGGAGTCTGCTGGCTTCCCCTTGTCTGACTCTGCTCCCCGGGAAGCCGAATGATGGGGTTTGTACGTCGAGCTCCTTCGTTCGGTCAGCGGCGATGGAATTGCCAGTGCCTGTTTGGTTTTGACAATATAACAGGGTCACTGTGATACCATTTTGTACCGTGGTGGACTCAGCTTGCTCACACGGGAGATATCACAGAGTAAGTGAAGAAAAGCTCTTCGGAACTGCATGGCTGAGCAGGAATTAGCTGAAAAGCCATGTGTATATGGACGTATTTCTTCTAATTAGAAAATTAGTCTATTCTCGCAAATGACTTCTCATGCTTTGCAAATACCGCCCAAGTCTTGAGCCCATAGTAGCATGTCGCTGTCACCATCAAGAGAGAAACTGGGAGTGGACAAATGACCCACACCTACATCATGCGTTCCCATGTCTTGGAAAGCTGAGGTGGAGTGTGTCTTCCTCCTCCCATCATCCCAAGAGGGAAACAAGTATTCACGGCATAGTCTTCCGGACCTGGTACGTGTGCCCATAAAGGACACCATCAGTTTTGCAAGTTCCAGCTTTGCAACTCCTGCTCTTAAGCTGCCAGCTCTGGTTCAGGAATTTCTTCCTCAAGGGGGAAAAAAAAAAAAAAAAAAAAAAAAAATCATTACTTTTTTTGCTCTGTGTGACTACCATTCTTTCATTAGCTTATCTGTTACTAAAACTCCCGTATTAACTAAACTATACTAGATTTACCTTGAAACAGACTTTCCAGATCATTTAAATCACTGGAGCTCTCACAGGCCAACATGACGGGTCATGTAGAAATATCCCTCCTAGAAAATGGAGGGAGAGAGAAAGAGACATAGTTACTGAGAGCCAGGAATTTCTACGTATCTTTTAACTAAAAAGTGCTTTAAACTCATAAGAGTCTCAAACAGATAGAAACACACAAGCTCTTGGCCTACACACCAATATCCCCTCCAGAGAACTGCTCACACCGTGGGTATGTGTGTGTGCGCAAATGTGACAGGTACGAAGGTAGTTACAAAGGGAGGAGAAATGACGAATACTGTGATATGTATAAGCTAAATGGCATATTTGGAAACCACTCAAACCAAGCATATTCATTAAATGCAACTCCACTGTCCATTAGAAATACTGAAGTCTCAATCAAGTGATTTTAGGTGGTTTAGAAACTGATAGTTGTAAATCTCTGAAACAACTGGGTTCACTGTACCGTTCTCAAGACGTGGTGCGGTTATGGTCAATAAATAGCTGCAATTTGCATTACAAAACACCCGGTCTCAACTCAGGGTGAGCTGTCAAAGGGAAAGGACAGCATTTGTGTCAACGGACAACCAACCAAGCACTCGCCTGCCTTTCTTTCGGTGGTTAGGTGTTCAGGTGGTACTCTGCTATTTGGAGAGCCCTTGTACCCAGATACCACAAAGGAGCTGCCATATGCTTTTTGCCGCTGAGAGGTCTTTCTCTAGAGAAGGATGTATCCAGCAACCACTGGAGAGGGCTGGGGATTATGCTCTGGATCCCATTATGCTCCACACACGCTGGGGAAGAAGCATCCCTAAACCCCTGCTTGTGGTGCAGCCAGCTCCCCAGCTCGCCTGGAGCTGCCATTCACAACATCCTTCATTGCAGCTGGCTTCCCAAGTGTCTTGAAAATTACTCAAAATTAAATTAAACTGTAAAGCTTGGATAAAAAATTACAATTTGATTTGCCAAATTAGTCTTTCTAATGAGCCAATTAAGTTCCTTGCTAGTGCGAATTCTTGCAGAGCCAAGAACTGCTGTTTCCCAAAATAGGCTTAGGAAAAATTGGAACCGATCTTGGGTTTTGGAAGTGAACATGGCAGGCGAGGCATTGCCATCATTATTTGGAAAATGCAGTCTGTACATAAGCAGCTAACCAAGGCATTTTCTCCCAGATGCAATACCAATGTTTGCTTTGGAATCAATTTCACAATGTGCTTGTGAATGAAGACCATACATCGATGCCAACGCGTATCATGAATTCATCTCTGTGTGCTATTAGAAGAGTAGAGTGTAATTTTACATAAAAGGTGTCTACATCTGGTACTGTTCATAGGCTCTTTCCCCCTTTCCCATTCAAAATAAAAATAGCAACATAGGGGAGAGTTGGGAAGCTTTCAAGAATTGCTGTGAATTACATGAGAAGGAAAGTTTCAGTAAGTCTGGAGATTTGCCACGGACATTTGCACACCGATTCCAGCAAATTTGTCCTGGTGGCACGGCAATTTGCCAACACGTTGCGTGCAGCGACTGAGAGCCCGCTTTGTTTTTAGGAACGGACCCGGGGCCCCTTTTCTAGCCGATGAGGACGAAACCTCCCAGGGACAAGCTGGACGTGCCCTCTGAGGGGTGTCAGGAGCTGTCTGCTTCCCAAAATTCCTCGTAAGAGAGGAACCGCTTTCGGACACGCAGAGCAGAGAGCCGGCGGGCCCCTTGCTAAAGCCATCTACCCCTCCGCCAGCGGAGGGGAACACTGGCCGAAAATAACTGTCGGTACAACTGCAAGGAGCACGGGGCTGACCACAGCTAACTCCTTGAAGGGAAGGACCGTCGTAAGAAAGAAATTTTAATATCAGTTTCTCGATAGCTTGCAAAAATTGCCCCCTGTCTGGGAGAGCGTAAAGAGAAATAATTACCTACGAGACAAAAATAAACAGTCACTCTCCTTGAAATATGTCTGTGTGTACAAATACTTAGAAAGTATTAACTGTGTTTTAGCCAAATTATTAATCCAGACTTTCTATTGCATTTACAAAAGGAGGACTCTTCCCTGCCTCTAAATAAAATGTGTTGCTTCTGCCTGTTTTTCCTTCAAATTACTAGCATTTTTCCGAAGCCCACTGATGTGACAACAGCATTCCAGATCTGGACTCTGAATAAAAAAAAAAAAGGAATCTCTCGATCCAATATTAAAACAAACCAAATGCATGTCAGTATTTTCCCCTGAATGCTATATTCTTCTATTTAGTTCTAAAACTCTCATTTCAACTACTTTTAGTTCGTAAGGCCGTGCGGCTTAAATAATTTGACTAAATTTTCAACCCCTGTTTCCTGATGTCATGAATGTTTACCTTGAATGCAAACGCTCCTTACCCCTTCCCCAGCACGCTGGTGGGGCTTGTGAGAATTCCCTGAACCTTTTTCACTTTGAGAAATTTTACGGATTGCCTCACAGTGAAGTACTCAAAAATAAAAAGTAAAACCCAGAAAATTCATGTTCCAGTACTTCCTAGCAGAAATAAAGCTACTGTAAAATTTATTTTTAAGTTTGTGTTTTATACTAGCAAATATGATATTGCAAAATTAAAATGCGAGGTACCTCCTATTACAGCCCTCTTTTCTTCAGCCGAGTTATTCCTGATTCACACTGTACCACGTGGCCAATATCAAAATTTGCCCCGACACGCCTTAGGCTCCTTCGAATTTTCTGTTTTCAAAATCAGCTAGAAAAAGATACTTCCTTAAAAATCTCTTGAAGCACTACGGGACTTAGCACTGGCTTGGCACAGAGCCAAAGAGCAACCTTTTTTTTTTTTCCTATTTCTGTTGTATGCCTCAGAGTGATATTACTTTTCCTAACCAACAGTTTTACGGGCGCCCATCACGGGCGAGCTCTCTAGAAACGGTGCTCGCACGCAGCACAGGTTGGGGCCGCTCTGTTCCAGGAGCTGAGTTTTGCAGGAGCGCGAGCTTACTGGAAGCCGTCCGTTAATGCAGTTTGCTGTTAGCAGGGGAAAAAAAAAAAATAAAGGAAAGTAAAACCCAAACGATACTTCTATCAATATGATAGTAGGAAAAAATATCCATAGCGTAATAATATATGCAACCTGTATTCCTCTGTTCGTTCTGTTGAATGGCAGTAGGTACCTATTAGTGACAGCACAGCTTTTCAGAAACCTGAATTGGACCTACACAGCCATAAAAATTGGCCTATCCTCACCATTTTTATTTGTATGCAGGGACAGATTTTAGCTAGAATACACTGGCATAACCTCACGGACTTCAAGGACCTATGCTTACAGGCATGTACTAAGAATGTGACCCAATGTTTATTTGTTTTTCAGACCACAAAAGTAGTACTGCATGATCTATCAGTGTATTTTAGTAAAGCTGACCAATGGAGACTCCCTTTGCTTTCACGCACATATTTTCATGTTTCCCACAGATCTGCTACTTTTTCAGGCTCTCGCTAAACCAAAAATGCATCTGACTTCCAAACATCTGACTTAGTTGAGTTCATTCCCACTAATTCATTTTCTCTTTTGCACATACATCAACTAATGTTAAACAATGAAGACAACCGAAGCAGAGAGTTTTGCTCGCAGGTTATTAAATGCCCATTAATCTTTTCCTTCCATTTTGAAGTTCTCCAAATAGCGACGGGGTTGGCTTAAGTCCGGACATGACACAGTTAGAAATACAGATGTGAAAGCTGGAACAGAGAACATGGCTGAAGTGGGCACCAAGATGGTGCAGCAAATGAACAGACATGTTTGCATAATATCATGGCAGCCTCCTGAAAGGCAAAACTATATAACTTGCCAGAGCAAACAGATGGTTACACAGCATGTGAAAATATATTTCTTTTGCATAAGTTCAGCTGAAGTAATATAAAATAATGAGCTCATAGTTAAAGAACAGATGATGAGGGAAAGGTAAACAATGAACAGGAAAATGCGATTAGTCACCTTTAATTTATTTCACTGGGCCTGATATTTTTGTCACCTAAATCGATGATAAAACTACCCTTAACTGCAGGCAAGAGAGTCTGGAATCCATAGTACGTGCCTGCTTACGCTGTGGCAAGCTTCTCGCTGCACCTGCCAACACGCGCTTTCAGGCACTTGAGCAATTCTAACAGAACTAGCTCAGGCCGTCGGAAATAAAACTGGGAGGTTGAAGAAAGGGCACATGCAAAGGCAAGGTGGTGGAATTTTAAATGTCAAAATGTGGTTTAATCATATTTCAAATGCTAAAAATAAAGTTCCAAGGCCACCTACGATATTCGATAGCCCATTCCTATGTTTCTCTTCATTTGTTTAGGTAACACTGCTGCAAGCTGCTGAACAGGAATAGCTGCATTTTGATGATGGATGTAGTAAGCCCATAAACATGGATTGGGGAACTGAGGATGAGAGAGAAAGGGAGAGGGCAGATGTTAAGGAGAGAAAGAGAACGAGGGCTTAAAGACCTCAAGTGAGGATGAATTCTTGGCTCCACTGAAGATTATGGGAGTTTAATCAATTATTTCAACAGGATCAGTATGGTAATTGCGGCTAAAGCGCGCTTGGATCTTGTGCAACAAATTTCAGATCAATGTCAGGTATCGTTAGTCCACACACAGTTATTGAACAGTATTTTCTTGAAATTGCCTTTCTGCTTGAAATTCGTTATCAAAATGCTTAGATTATGAAACTATAAACCCTGTTCCCATAAAAAAGTAGGAAAATCATCTTCTTAATCTCTTGAACAATTCACTAACTATAGCACACTGAGTAGAAAGCTGACTGGAAATAACAAATTTTGTGATAAAAACAAATAAAATTATTTGCTCCTTCCTTCATTAAAAGTTTTGATGACCGTTCCAGAAACAAATTGCTGTGATTGAGTACTTATCTCTTCAAATGGTTACCACAAGATCAATGAAATTAAAATAAAACAGTTAGTTCTTTTATATACATGTCTGTGTGGTCAAAGAATGGAAGAGAAAGTAATAGAGGATATGAAAATATGGAGCAAGAGTCAGGTTAGATAGATATAAAGATTACAAAGCACCTTTTAACTACAAAATACAAAAATTCTCTATATTCCTTGCAGGAAGTGATTCTATATGGGGAATGGTTACAAAAGGTTTGGATATAATAATAAGTTCAGTGATGCATAGCTGCTGGTTGTATAGATAATGTGTTAACACCTTTCCCTTCAACTGCATAACACCTAAGGGCAATGTACTTTTTCTTTAAATGGCCTCCTCGCAATGCTCCATTCAAAAACCTATCCATAAAGACAGCCTTCAAAAGCTATAAATCGGATCTTGTGGATAAAGAATATATATTCTTTTAACTTTTCAAATATAGGAGGAACAATTAAAAAACTGAGATTTATTCCCTGCAAAGACTTTTTCCACCCAAAACACTGGGAAAAGTTAAAATATTTTTTTTGGACTCTTTTCCATTGAGCATTCTCAGCATCTCATGAAGTTTGCCTGAATCCCATTTCTGTGCTTTGTGCCAAACTCCTCCACAGACTACGCTTTCCATTGCGATAGGATTTCTGTGATGCAAACTGGGTGGTGTGGCCATAACCTGGCATGAAAGACGTGGCTCCTCCAGTGAACCCCGGCCCTGCAGCAGGAGTGAAATAAGGCACCGTGAAGGTATCGTAACAACTGAGATCAACACAGATTAATAAGAAGCAGATCTAAAACGAAAAGAATTGGCTTAGTTTTACAAACTGATGGTTTTAGAGCTAGCCTGACAAAAAGTGAGTGCTTTCTTCTCAGCTGCAGTTTCTTTTCCAGTAGCGAATCCAAAACTCCAGCAAAAACAGTGTTAAAAAGACCTCATTTCACCTTCCCCGAGACGACAGAGCAGTACCCCCCAGCTCACGCAGAAGGGCAATGTTTTTCCCACTCCAGAATTCAGCGTGGGGGCTCCTGCAAGCGCAGAGCGGGTCTGGCATGAAGCCGCCAGCTTTTGCTGGAGGGGATGAGCCGAGCCTTCGCAGCGTTCAGCCAGCAGACGGAAAAGGCAGAGGGCAGGATGTGGTAGCGGTTATTCGGTAGGTTGCACTTTTCTCTATGAGGTTCCAGCCTGGCAAGAAGCCCCGGTCAGTCAGACCCCAGACAACGGATATATTGTCCAAAGGTTCAGAAATGGAAAAATGCTTTTTTTCTTTTTTTTTTTTCCCCTGATGCTTTTCACTTGCGGAACATAAACATATGGTAGATTTCAGCTGGACTAAAATAGAGAGGCGAGGAGTCCATCTGCACGGAGGTGTCTGCAGGACGACCCTGCCACTTCTGATTTACTGTGGTCAAAGAATACAGCCTTGTGCCTCGCCGCGGCGGGAGGCGCAGGCTGCTGCTGGAGGCTGGCAAATACTGTAGTGAAGCCTTGTGTTTGGTGTTTTGATCAGATTCAAATCTGGTCAACGTCACCCTGCCGTCCAAAAGTATCTTCAGGGTTTAATTTGGCCGATATATTCTTCTCTGTGTGCTTCGTACACGCTTCTTCTCTCAACCGCTATTTCTGTGAGCGTGGCTGCTTTCCAGGAACGGAGAAATTGATTTCTGTATGCAATTAAAAGAGAGAGAAAGAGGGAGAGAAAAAACATCCAACTGAGTTCACGGTTCATCTGACACTGTTGTTAGAAACTCAGAGGACGCAGTACAAAACCGTGGCCTCCTGACAACAGTTAATCGGGGATTAGACAACACAATAGTTACCTTGCTTTAAGAGAAATTTCTCCAAAGGGTTAATTACGGACCCAGAAAAAGACTAACAAAACAAAACAAAAAAACATGTGGAAGGCATCAGGCCTAAATTTTCAACATGAGCAACACTAATAGACCTTTTCTATAGCCAGGCACAACCCCTGTAATTCTACAAATTAGACTGAGCCCCTGGGAAGTATGTGCCTGCAGCTGCTACGCAGATGTGAGAGAGAAAATGAAGCAGATTCTTCCAAATAACACTGGATAGTTCTGAAGCTAATAAAATTACCACTGATCCAGTGTTAACTGACAACTTTCCTTATAAAAAAGTCATATATTTCATCTTATAGCGAAACACGTTCAAAGCTGAAAAGTATATGCACATAGATAGGCAACAAATAGAATTCTTCTCACTTCGGAGTGATTCCCATCTTGTAAATATTAATTTATTGTTAAACGACTCTTCCAGGGAATTAAGGAAAGTTGTCCTTGGTGCTTGTTTGGAAGTAAGAGTTCTTTCTCAGGAAACTGATTAGGATTCCTCAAGACAGACAAAACGCACATACTCTCCTGGAAATATTTATCCAGCATTTAAACACAAACTTAGTTTCTACTTGTGAAAGGCGAAGGAGCAGCCCCGGACAACCTGTATGGTTGGCTGATTGCCAAGATCAGCTAAGAACCAAATTGCATATATTGCCTCCCTGCTTTGCTACCATGTGACTACATCCTCATCTGCTTTTCCTACAGTTTCTGGCCTCCACGTTAATCCATGGTGAAGCTTGGATTCTGCAACAAACACAAAAGAAGAGGTTCTCAAAAGAGCTTGGAAAAAGTAGGTAACCAAACTCAACTGCACCGTAACAAACGCCGAGGGCCAACTCCCACACCAGAGATGGGCAGACAACTAAATAGACCTTCAGAAATCTGGCTGAGCACTTGCTCTTTGGCACTTTTGACAACCACAGCCCTAAGAGCTAGAGGATCTCCCTGTGGCAGGTATACGTTTGGCTTGGGGTTCACACAGATCTTACAAAGACCTTTAACAACATGATTTTGAGAGTCATGTGAGCTTGGCCACTTGAGAACCTTTTGTAAGTCAGTCACAAACCTTCTGGCACTGAATTGACCTTCAGCAAACAACCTTTACAGAAACCCTAATTAACAGGAACGGCGACAGCACACCAAACACTTCAGAATGCTGCTCCTTCATGAGAGCATACTCATTCCCAGGTAGATTCAAAATGACCAAAGTGGAAAGAATTCCCCTGCATTTGGGGAGGGAGAATCAAAAATAAACAACATGATGATGGATATAGAGGGTGAGGCAGGAGGGGACAAGGAACAGAGCAACCAGAAAGGAAAAGGAGGACAAGGACTGACAATGGAGGAAAATGGATGAAAGCTGAGAGGGAATGTCACTGATGTGATGTGTTCACAGACTGGCAGCAAGGGCAAGAGATCTTTTACCCATTGGAAAACACAAGGAAATGGGCAGGTCAGAAAGGAAGCAGAGGTATCTGGCAGGAATTACTTTAGCAAGCATTTTCCCCTCCCTCTTTCACCTTACTGCAGAATTGAAATTGATTTTAATCAAAAAGAGGGTTTTATATGCCTTTCTTGGAACCTGATCAAAGTGTTGCCTCCTTAGTCAATATATTTCTTGAAGTCCCCAAATGTGCCTAAAATATTCCCCTTTGCTATAACTCTAATGGCCCACAATCACTTCAAGCTGTGGTCTCCTCAGTTAGGATAAACAATGCTGTGCCAATGTTTGGCTGCTGAAAACCTCCAGAAACATACCAGGACCTTAAAAGGCAGACATTATAATTTTGCAGAGGGCACTCCTCCCTCTGAATTACTGTTCTGCTAGCATCCCACTATGCCATTAGGAGACACCACTCCAATACTAGCGGTAGCTGTCCTAGGGCTTGTTTACAACTAAGTGTGTTTGCTAAGGCATCACCACACCAACATAACTACTCCCTTTCTACTCCCCACCTACTCTTAATCTCTCAAAGTTTTGCATTACGCACCACAGAAGTCCCAGAGTCCCCTGCAATCTTCCACAGAAGTGAGCAGTTTCAACAAGAGCGCCCTTGCTCAGTATAGATATCGCTAACATGTTTCTTAAATTAAATTCTTCCTACAGAGTTTCCTTGGGGTGCGGGGCATTTTCATCCACTTCCAGGCCAGTGCTACTTCTGTGGACTAATGGGTCGGTTGCCATTTTCCACTCTCAGAGGCTGGTGGCTGGAAAGACTTGCCCATAACAGCCTGTTTTTAAAGCTCTTTTCTGCATAAACACGTGGTCATATTTTTAAGGCTGTTTTTATGTAGCCGTTTAAAACAGCACCGACTCTGACACCTACCTCATGGGAAACGCGCTTGCGGCTGACGCCCAAAGCAGCGTCCAGGGCAGCATCACCAGAGATGATCCCATCCAAGGAAGGGTAGATGAACCAGGGAACTGATAATATGAGATAAAATAGTTTTTAGACAGCGTGTATGCTTCTGATCAGGCTTGCCCGGAGAGCGGTCCAGGGCTGTCGTTGCAGAACAAGGCTGCTTTGTTTTTATTTATTATTGGTAACATGGAGGCGGCTAATGGCCCCAGCCAAAAGTCAGGACCGTACTGCATCAAGTGCTGCTCTGTAAAATCCTAAGTAAAAATGTTTGTCCTCAAAAGCTTGTACGGGATACAGGCAGTGGAAGGAAGGAAGCGATATCTCTGTTTTGCTATGGCAACTGATGCATTGGGATGTTTGCGCAGGGTCACATAGGAAATCTGTAGCAAAGCCAGAATTTGAACCTACATCTTCTGCGTGTAATTACAGCACTAGTGCAACAGGTCCTTCCTTCCTCTCAAACATTTGCTGTCTGACTTCTAGCTGAGGGCTTGAACCCAAGAACACCAGCACAGAAAACAAGCCTTAAACACTCGCACTGAGAAAGCGACTCCGGCAGCCGAAAATTCCAACTACGCCTGCAGATCAGGAGAGAGCGGTTGTTCCACTGACAACCGCATGTTCTAGGAGGCACCTTTCTGAGCCAAGTTTGAAAGCCATCCGTGAGGCAAAACAGCAAGGCTTGTTCTCCTGCGGTACCACTGCACCGCGTAGGTGCGGACACAGTGCCAGGGGATGCAAATTCAGACCTACGCCTGCCGGCAGGAAGAGCTGGACGTAGCTCAGGATGTTGTTCAACACCTCTACTGGTTCCCAGTTCACTGCTAATATCTTTGTTCTCATGGAGGAGCCCTGAATAAGGTCTTAATTACTTGTTCCTTCCCAGAATTCCATGACAGTTGCATTCATTTGGGGGAAGGTTAGCAGATACAGCGTTGTCAGAGCTAACGTCGTCCGACTGGTGGTAGGCTTGTACAGAGCAGGTTGCCAGTTCGCAGAACAAGCACAGTAACAGAAGAGAAAAAGAGCAGAAAGAAAAAAGCAAGGAAACTGATAGCAGCAGATATTGGGAAACTGATAGCCTTAATTTACTGTGTATCCTTCCCAGAAGTTGTGGTAACAGAACATTTAATTTCATTTGTTCGCAGATTTGAATGAGAAAAAGTCTGTGGGCTAATAGGACAAATCCTAGTATTAACTGTAAACTAGCATAGCAAATTCTACTTCAGAAATCTAAGTTAAAGTGCATCTTTGCACTATTTTTCCCCACTTAGTTATTGCTGCATGTCTCTGAAATTCAACACTCCAATTTACACCACGTTTTTTGAAATTTTCCAGAAATCCGATGAAGTACATACACATGGTGAAATACCGTTTGTTTTCTGAAACGAAATCGTTACTGCACACGCAGCTTTGTTGCCTGCTGGCCTAGAAACCCAGACACTGTGACAAAATGGCATTTCAGAGCTGCTCAGGGGCCGGTAGATGTTTCTGGACTGCCCCGTTCCCTTACTGCTTCAGCTGGGACCCTTGGCCCAGCCCAGGCCATGGGCTTCTAAGCTCTTGTCTCCTGGACATCTGTGGAAATGCAGCTTCTGGAGCTTGGGGAAGGTCACCAGTCAGAGTCACCTGGTGAAGGAGAAGCTGGCCAGGTAAAGAAGACGAGGCCAGAGTCCATTAGAAACTTGCCTGGCAGGTGGTGTTTCCCTGGAGTTGTGCTGCCGGTTAAAAAAGAGCCTTCATTTCTTCCAAAATCCATCTTATTCCAGAAAGTTACGAAACCGGTAGCAGTCCACACTCTTGTTTTCTCAACAGTCTCAACAGCCAAATGACAGAAAGTGTTGATCTGATTTGTTGGTCTGCCCAGTACTACGGATTTCAAAGGCCGTTTTTCACATAAAGCAAAATCCCCCAAAAGATGGACGAGATGAATATGGCTTCACTGATTCTCCTGGATGCACTTTTGAAATTTTGTAAGGTGACTCAAGAAAGAGAAATTTTGATGATTAAAAGGTGGCAGAAAGGTTTACAGGAACAAAGGAGCTGCACTGTATGAAGCACCATCCAGAGCTTCCAGCTAGAAATTCAGATGGAACAGCGGATAACACAGGTAACAAGAATCAAAACTAATAAATGTTAAAATAGCAGAGTGCTCTCTGTGGACCCTCAACGTGTTATCTGGAAGGGAAAGGAAAGGGTGTTTGAGGACAAAAGGATATGTTTCTGTACCACTCACAAAAGTCTTTCCTAATGTACCAGGTCATTTAGGAAGTTTTACATAACCCTTTAAAATGCCTTTTCTTCAGCTATTTTTGACATGCCTTTTCCATTAACATAAGTGGGAAATGGCAGGCAAATTAAAACAGTCCCCTCGGGCTATCTTATGGAATGTTCTTGCCACTTCCACCATTGGCTCAACTCCACCCACCACAAAACCTGTAGCGGGAGAACTGGAGTAAAGAAAGTATCAGGGATCTTATGCACACTACAAGCACGTAAATCAGAGCGTGCAAGGGTCTGCTGCTCAAGGCTAGAGAGACCAGTGGTGAAATGCCATTATTCAGAGCCTGATTTACCACTAGTGCTTCCAGCATGGTTACCTGGAGGTTAGCAAGCCTGGGAAACACAAGAGATTTTATGGAGCAAAGCACAGGCAGCAGAAAAAGTACACAGGCAGCATTCACTGCACCCACTTAGCTCGTGACGTTTAGGTCCATTTCTGACCGTACATGCACTCGTGTGGTTCTGTGCTACTCATGACTTTGAAATCAAGTGAGACTTTTTTGTCTTCCCAGTCCAATTTTTCAGCAATATTTTACCAGTTTGCACCCAGTAACTGTTGAAACAGTTACTATTATGAGCCACGCGTTGATATGCTCACCAGTACAGTCCGTCCCACTGAAGCAAGCAGCCCCACTCATCCCGTAAGACCCCAATATTCAACATGAGAATGCAAAGCAAAACCTGTTCCTAAATCTCAAGGGTTAAAATAGGAGAAAAACTAAACAAGATTTTTCAGTTACTATGAGACACTTTTCTTTCAGAACAGCTTCTCATACTTGTAATCAGTTAAGCGATTGGTTGAAAATCATTATTAAACCAAGTGTTCAAGAATTTGCTATAGTATTATTAAGATTTTTATACAGCGAGCTGTATTACTACTCAGTAACTGTCCTCTTTATTGTGGGTATAAAAAAAATTACACAGTACCTTTTCACGGTAGCAGAACTACTATTAGAACTGAGAAGAGGCTTGTTAAAGCATGAACTTTTGGAACCATTTGTTTCAAAGTTAGAGAAACCAGCTGGCCAGCTATAGATATAGGACACAATCTAACTGGGAGTAATCCTCAGATCCAGTAAAATTAAGCCCTAAACCCAGGGATTTCACCTGAGTAATAAGGGAGATTAGGCTTTGATCCCATGTCCCTGATGTTAATTTGCCACCCCATATTGCCTGGCAGTAAACAATTAAGGGCCGATCCTGCAAGGCTGACAGGAGTCGCGGGAACTTCATGCCTAGCAAAGATAAGGAAAGTACATTGTTTCCCGTTTACACTGGACGTGAGCTTTATATAATTATCCTACCAGTTGGGATTAACTGGGCAATCACCCTGGCAAACAATGGGACATTGATGGCAGCAAAACAAAGGCATCTCAGAGCAGCTCCTCGGCCGGGGCTGCCGCCAGCCCCGTCCCAGCGCTTCGCCTCGGCCCTGGCTGCCGGCCCACGCTCCCAGCACAAGGGCTGCACAGTTACGGGGGGAGCGGCAAGGGAAACAGTTTTCCTAACCTGTCAGCGTTTGAGAACTCAAACATTTTTCCTTACCACAAAAGGAGGTGAAAATTTGGAGGGGGAAAACGGCCACAGACTAAGCGTATGCAGAGGAACAGACTGGCCGGAGAGAGCGGCTTTGCTTTCCGCGCTTGTGAAACCTTTCCTTCGGAGTTTGACCTTCTTTATCTGAGCGAAAGCAGCATTTCAACGCTGGAAGAGAAGAATAGAAAAAAGAGAAAATGTCAGAATGGGAATGTGAAAGGGCCTTTTTTTTTTTTTTTTTTTTTTTTTAACCCAAAAAAACCTCTAAGCAGGAGACTCAGCTAGCTGAATCTTTCTTGGCAACGATTCCAGTTCAGTGAATCGACTCATTTTGTCAGAAAATTTCTGACCAGCAGCAGTCGGTGGTTCATAGGAGACAAAAGAATAAAACAACAGTGCCATTCCCATGACTCTGTTTCCAGCCCAGGGGACTCTGTTCAGGCCTGGCACGGCAGGCGCCGTGCTCTGTGGTAGTTTTTCTACGTCCCTTGCCATAGCAGACCCAAACAAACCCTGAGTCGCGGGCGGCGCTCCCTCGCAGCACCGATTCCCGTGTTAGACGAACCCTTAAAGTTACGAACCCAGCCCGAGCAGCCGTACAACACAGTTTCCACATTTTAAGACTGAATTTGTACTTTTCCCAGCGTATTTCAGAGACATCTGAAGATGGCTCTGAAATGCACTGGTGCCTGCTGGTCTCTTGTTAACCCAAAAATCCCAAGACACCAGAAGTTTAGACCTAATTCATAATCTGGCCAATTATATTTAGCCCTGATGTTTTCTCTTCTCTACAAAGAAAAGGGAAAATGCTTTTCTTTTCTGAACACAGCTTAAAAGATGATTGTGTCTATAGAACACCTCAAGCTAAATCTTAAAATGGCTACAGTCTTAAATACTTGAATCTTTAGAAGGAGATTCAATACCTACGGCAAAATTGACCTGTAAAATCCCCGTTATTCAAGTATTTCAAACATTCTGCCTCTATAGCAATATCTACAACCACCATCTTGAAGGAGACCAGAGCTGAGAATTTCTATTAGTTATCCATATTCCAGATTTTCCAAGAAGAGCTGAACCACACTGTGAGAGCTGGTGCTGTGTACTTGTGACCGATGCTT
Organism: Aviceda cuculoides; assembly: GCA_035590195.1. Classification (NCBI taxonomy): domain Eukaryota; kingdom Metazoa; phylum Chordata; class Aves; order Accipitriformes; family Accipitridae; genus Aviceda; species Aviceda cuculoides. The sequence continues at coordinate 23,324,148 of JAVJGG010000021.1, read as the reverse complement.
ATTCCAGTCTGCATAAGCTCACTACCTTACTGAGGCTTAAGTAAAACCTCCAGCAAAAAAATATTGCACCTCAACCAAACCACAAAAGGGACAAATTCTAAGTGGTTCCCAGTCAAGAACAAAGTCTAAAGCTCAATGACCTCCTCTATGAATTCAAGTTGGTTTTATTCCTCATGTTTCATTCTGGAGACCAGCACCCACAGAATTGTCCACTGAAAATATACACTAAACAAATAAAAGTTCCCTCCGTTTTTAGAAAACTGGTTACATAGGTACATATTCTTCCAGAAATTTAAGAAGGCTGTGAGAAGGTAGGATAGTATTCCTTTTCTCCCTTTGCCTTTTTGTGTTAGATTTTCAGTGGAGTTTTCTTAAGGTGAAGAAGAATCCTGAGGAGGGAGGAAAAAAATAATTTGGAAGCTGTGCGGGTTAGCAAAATACGCTGGAGAAAACAAGAGAAAGGGTCTTAGTACTTCCATGCTGTTAAGCAGGAAAGAAGCAGAGGATAGACACTTTCTAATGAACGTGATGCTACTTTTACATCCCTGTTCTCTAGGGAGACTTGCACATACTTTTTAGTTTTGACTGATAATAAATAATAGGTTTCCTGCCACCAACGACAAGGTTCCCCTCTCCCCGCCCAGGTTAACTGGGTCTGCCCAAGAGATCTGGCCCCTCGCACACAACCGCTCGCTTGCCGCAGAGTCCCTGCAGAGGCATGCTGGAAGCACACAGAAAAATATTTCTTCTGCTCTCTTCCTGAACTTCTTAAACTCTAGGTGACCCAGAGTAAGATCCATTTTAATGGGGCCTCGGTTAAATCAGTTAACTGAGTCCTTGTTGAATTAGGCAACACTATGCAGAAATAGAAAAAGAATCGTTAGAAGACAACATTCTTTGTTGCTTTTTGGAGTCTTGGTTCTTACTTTCCTTTCCTTAGACAGCAAGGAAATTATTACGTTCCCAGTTTCAATCCTCACTTCACTGTAGAGCTAACCAGCATTATTCAAATACTGCAGCTACTGTCCATTAAATAGTGGTGCATTTGGGTTTATGGCAGTACTTCTCCAGTGCCATAGCAGATGAGGTCCTGCTACTCCACTAAACTCTTCAACACTTGCTTCTGATTTTCACTCAGTAATTCCCTCTGATGGTGACACCAGCCCAGTGAGCAACAGTTAGAACTGAGAATTCGTAAGGAACACATCAAAGGTGGGTTTAATGTAAAAAGAAAGTAAGAATATGTCTCTGTATTCTGCCGGAACATCAACTTTTTAAACTCTCATTTCAGTCTGATGCTGCAATGAGAGAAGCCAGAGATGTTACAGTCTCTCTGGAGCAGCAGCTGTATTGTGTTTAACTGTATGGCTATTCTAGCAATTTTAAGACAAGTGCATAGAAAAAATACAGAAGACCTCACATGTCTTCAATAACTTATGTTATTAGTATAGTAAACCTCAGTCTTCACACATCCAAACTCCTGCAAGTATGATAAATCTACATTAACAAAACAGCGCATCCTCGAATCAAGTTTTAATTTGGATTAGAGTAACAGTGGCAAAAGAGGCGAATTTTGCAACAAACCCAAATCTTGGCCCTTGCTATTGTCACGTGTATTTAAACAAAATCAGCTGCACCAAAACAGTCAAAGTAAGTTAAGAACGCATCTTTCCGGCAGCCTGAGTGACAAGTACTGTAGGAGGTGTAGGAGATAGCGGAGAGATAGGTCCTTCCTACCGCCTTACTCGGTCGCTTCTCAGGAAGCGTTTCAGTCCTTCATCGGCCTTTAGGCTCATTCCCGTGAGATACAAACCAAGCAGGAGTGTTAGGACTGCAGCATCAAACTTCTGTTGAGTGGTTTATTTGCAGAGTCTGAAAGGCTTAAATAAACCCTGCCACATTCACCAGTCTTCCAGGGCTCCACAGCCCCAGTTCCTTACACGACCGCATGTTCTCTGGATTTATGTGTATTAAGACTATTTTTTATGACGGAAAGACCTAAGCACACATTCCTTCAGGTCTCTCTTGCCTTCTAATATTTCTACATTGCCAGCTAGAGTCTCTACCAATCCACAGCTACACAAAATGCACTTCTTTCGTGCTGGCATTTCATTCGATTTTCAAAAGCACTTTTAGGAATGAGTCTGAGGCAAACAAATCTTCTAAAGTATGAAGCAGTTCTTGGTTTTGAAAATCTTACCACATCATTTAGACGGCCAGTCTATAAGCCCCGAGGCAAATTTTCAGTACTGAGACAACAGAGGAGACACACACTCCTTTTAATACTACTAGTATTTGGTCATTTAAACAGCCACATACATTTTGAAATGCAGTCTTTGGAATTTTTACTCTACCCCCCAGGCACTCTTTAAACAAAGGGTGCCTACATTTACTGTACAGGTCTTTACACAGAGGTTAGGAAAAACTTCTTACAGTAAAAACCACAGAAACAAGAAAAACACCAGTTTAAATGACGAGCCACAGCTGGGGATCAAAGGGTCAGCATTTTCACCAGAAGGGAATCCCTCTTCCACTCCTTGTATTATTTATCAGACTAATTACTGGACTTTGCTTCAACAAAGAGCACTGTTTCTCCACTTTTGGCTCTGGTTGTCTCTAAATTTTGAGTAATTTAGCCACAGTTGGTCTAAGTAAGAAAGCTGCTAAGGGCTACTACATCACTAACTGCTTCTATTTTCTTTTTGCCTCTGCCCTACCCCATAACCCAGCTCGAGCTTTGCTCTCTCCATTACCCATAACTTAGATACACTATATTTAGATTAAACAGTCACAGTCCTTAGAACTAGATGCTTATCTCCTTTCAACTGCTCCAGTCTAAAAGCGATCACAGTCTTCAGCCTTTGTGAACTTTACAACTTGTTGGATTTTTCTCGAAATGTGTCTATTCTTAAAAGCCAAACCCATGGAAAAATAACTGAAACCAAATGCCATGTGATCAGGGCCAACCATAACACATGAGAGCCCTAAAATAACAGGAGAGATACTGCGGTAATGCCTGACCTTCTGAACTGTGCATATGGGTTGAAGCAAAACAGCCCATATTCACATCTTAAATGGTGCATACTAATAGTTTATTTGTAATGCAGAAGAACCCAGTTTACAGAGCCATGATTTTAAAGCTTCAGGACTTGCTTTAGATGCCAGGAATGACTTCACTTCTGGAATAAGCTTAAACAAGGTCACAGTTGAACTTTATTAGCTTATATGGTCAAAATCAGTTCAGCAGGCAGTTTCAATGGCTGCAGACATTCCCGCGTTCTCCTGTCATGTTTCCACCTCAAAAAGGAAGGTGCTCTAGCAGATTTTCTGTTCTAAACATCTTTGAAATACAGAGTTATTCCGGCTGGCCTGAAACTAGCAGTTCAAAAACTTTTATTTAAAGCATACAGGCAACACAGCTTCAACAAGATGTTTCTTCTAGAGATGCTACCAGCCTGTTCTGATCAGCACCCAGCTCTTAACTCAAGTGATAATGTCTACCAATTACACTCAGATCACCCCTGTAGAAACTGAGCATGTGTAATCCCAGTAACCTAAAACACAGATCGTGTTGCTGCTGACAAAGATGACTGGAGCCCTTTGTATATATCCATATGCAGATCCTAATGCCACCAGGATACAAAGAAAGTATATTCAGCTTTGCTCAAGAATTAAGAGAGGTGTTTCCTGGGAAATATTTTTAACAGGGTGTGCAACTGTGACACCAGGAAAAGAAAAAGTATGGGGGAAAAGGACAGATGCATCAAAGAAGATGACATCTAGGCAGTTGCTGAAGTCTTGGTATTGTGAATAAAAGGGAAAATCTTTGAGAAAGTTGCTGGGTCTGGTGCTAGCTGAATGAGGGTGACAGCTGAAGGCAAGGAAACCTTTTGTTAGTATTCCTATCCTGTTTTCAGAGAAACTGATTGTCCTACTTTCTTTGTAAATGAACGGGATCATTCTGGAGACTCCTCAATCCGCAGCCATGTTTTCTTCCCTGTGGGCAAAACTTGTAATGCCCTTGGCCTTCCAGACAGGCACGCAGTCCGAAGAGTGAACTTTGCTGCCAACTAACACAACTCATGCTACCTACAGCCTGTATGCTACACATACAATGAAATACTGATCCTATTCTAGTTGAAAGTCCTACTGCTGGCAGTGCACAGACAAGATTTTCTTTTCAAGCATACCTTTACTTCATTAAAAAGTTTCATGTGAATAAAGAGAAAAACATTACAAGAACTATATAAGATAGTTTCGCCTTTTATCTGCATGCCTGTGCTTACAGGACCCTTGCAGCAGAAGCTACCGAAGATCCTGGCAGAGGTAGGCAAATCAATAGGTAAAAGATACCTAAACTGTGTGCAATTTGCCATGCTCTGCTTGATAGGTAGTTCTCTGAAATAAACAGTTTTGACAATAAAGTTGAGAAGTGGCAGCCAGACCACAAAGAACAGTAAAACGTCTCCTAATGCGTGAAGAATTCACGCACAAAAATGGAAGCACATGTTGTCCACGGATAGGGTAGAGGGGCCAGCGGATGAACTGTTACAACAGTTGGTTTTGGCACCGGACCGTACTTCACTGTACTACTTCCTTCAGGTGAACTCCTGCCAGAAATATTGCTGGGCAGAATCCAAACCTTCATCTGACCAGAGTCACTGAGCGCAAGCAGAAACCATTCAATCTGAACTGTAGAGAAGGGGTTAAAAATATAAACCACCACTTCTTACAGGCCTCAGAAAACAGGATCACCATAAAGAGTTACCATCTTTGTAGGACCTTATTTAAAATCCATGGAAGTCAGTAAACTGGATGCTTCTAACTGTGAACAGGGATACTTCTGTGTTTTGGTTTTGGGTTTTAGTATCATCCGTCCAGAACTTGGATTTCTTTCTTCTCCGTTGGTTACAACCTCAAGAGAGAAGATGAATCCACAGAGCTAAGAGTGGCTCACACCAGAAGGCGTAGGACTTACAGCAGGCTGACCCTGGATGACGACAGTTGGTACCAATATACAATTCCACCACCTTGTACTGTATCTCCCGCTGGCAGCACTCATAATGCTTTCAGTATAACAGTGCAAAATGCTATTTTTCAGAAATGTGACTCTGCAGGATAAAAAAAGAACAGTTGCTACATTGTCTTTCTTCTAAAGTCAGTAATTATAATGGAAAGTCCAATTATTTAATATGATCAGGACAGAAATCCTTCAGCTCTGACATCTACCCAGTCCTGTGACATGAAGCATGATCCTGATCTTTCCAAAACCACCTCTTCATCTGCCTCCTCTCCCATCCCACCAAACCACCGAGCTATTCTCAAACACTTGTACAAACAGGAAGAGGAAACTGAACCGATACTAACATCCTCATCTTCAAAAATGAGGTGGCTCCCTCGTGCTGTATCATTTGCTCCCTTCTGAGTCCTGATGAAGTACAAAACATAACAACACACAAAAGCTCTGCTTAACCTTAATTCTTAACATGCAGGTTTAATTCATAGTTTGAGCAAAGGGGTCTTCCTCCAGAACTTTGAATTGTTATCTACAGAAGACTTTAAATGCTGTAATTTCTGATTCCAGAAAAGTATTTTAGTTCTTCTGTATACTGTGGCCTCTTTCTAAAAATAATCTTAGTTTCCTGTCTTAAAAATCTGCCTTCAGTCACAAAAAGAGGATCATTTGGAAAATTTTTCTATTCATCTGCTGGAGGGCAACAAATAATAGTGCCACTCTTCATAATAATTTTGATTATATCACTATCCTATGAACTAAAAATTAACAATAATGCAGATCAGAGTCGTACAGTGTACCCTATTAACGAACAAAACACCCTACATTTATACATGTCCAGGATAAGACGTTGCTAAACAAGACGGGTCAGGGAAGGAAAGACAACTCAGGTTTAGCCTGGTCAAGAAACACTTATTGAAATTGGGCACAGTTATGTTTTTCCTTAGTAGATACACCACTCCTCAGAGCAGAAATGCATGATACTGTGTCAACATTTGGCTTTGTTAACTGCATTTGAGGACAGCTTTGTGATTACAGAAACTATCCTGCAATAATATTGGCTCACATGTACAACAGTATCTCAATCCTCTCCTTTCACAGCTGGCTTTCTCTTGCCCTACTGGTGTGCTGGGTTTTATGTGGATTGGTAGAACTGCCTGGCTGTTCAGACCCAAATTACCTGGAATGAGGCTTTTTTTCCTTGTAGCATCTTAATTAGCTTGTCAAGAACTGGCCCAAGTGGGAACCTGCAATGCAGAACTGCAATGAAAGAGCCCATTGCAGAGCATCTGGTTCCCCTAAAATTCAAAATGTCAGAACAGACTCCTGCAGTCTCTGACATGAATCTGTCTTTTGCTGAGATACTTGGATCTCAGAAATCATGCACATCAATTCTTCCTACAGATATCAAATATAAAGATGTGCTGACAGCATAGATGTCAAAGACAAAAAAACTTCCTTTCACTCAGATAGTTAATCTTTTTATCAATAGCATGTTCTTTTATGGATTATTGTACCTAGTTCATGACAACAGCTGGAAAACAGAGTGAGAAATGCACAAAGCAAGCCACAAGAAATACTTAGGGCTGACAGTGTCCCAAGAATTTGGGGAACACAATAAAGGGCCGCATGTCTGTAGCTTCCTCTTGCTTGTTCTATCAAGTAAACAGGCACACAAAGAACATTTTCAGAAGTTTCCATTAACCTGGGTTTTCTGACCTTCGCAACCATTGAAATCTTCCGGGAAGCTCCAACATAGAGCTACACTAGCAGAGGATGCTGCAGAGCATCGGCTGACTCTGAAGTGCTGAGTATTGTGGTGGGTTGACCCTGGCTGGACACCAGGCACCCACCAAAACTGCTCTGTCACTCCTCTCCTCAGCTGGACAGGGGAGAGAAAATATAACGAAAGGCTCAAGGGTCGAGATAAGGACAGGAGAGATCACTCGCCAATTACCATCATGGGCAGAACAGACTCAACGTGGGGAAAATGAACTTAATTTATTACCAGTCAAATCAGACTAGGATAATGAGAAATAAAACCAAATCTTCAAACACCTTCCCCCCACACCTCCCTTCTTCCCGGGCACAGCTTCACTCCCGGATTCTTTACCTACCCCTTGCAGCAGCGTGGGGGTGGGGGGGGGAATGGGGATTGGGGTCAGTTCATCACATGTCATCTCTGCCACTCCTTCCTTCTCAGGGGCAGGACTCCTCATACTCTTCCCCTGCTCCAGCATGGGGTCCCTTCCCCAGGCTGCAGTTCTCCACAAACTGCTCCAGCGTGGGTCCCTTCCCCGGGCTGCAGTCCTTCAGGCACAGCCTGCTCCAG